>RSEF01000027.1:4942116-4974973 GCA_003993805.1 Himantopus leucocephalus
GGGGGGGGGGGGCAGCCCCGCGGCGGTGTGTGCGTGCACACGCGTGTGTGCGGTCACGGCTGTGCACAGCCGTGTGTGTGTGAGGCCGCCCACGCACAGGTGTGTGCGCACGACTGCGTCCGTGTGTGCACGACTGGGCCTCGGCGTCCGTGTGTGCGCACACACACGTGCACACGCACTCGAGGACACGGGTGTCTGTGTGCACACCGGTGCTCACACATGTGCGTGCACATGCACACATGCATGCATCTATGCACACCCACGCAGCCCAGCACACGCGTGTGCACACCCACCTGCTCGCACACCCGCTCCCATGTGCCCCCTCATGAGCACAGGCCCTTGCTGTCACACACTTGTGCCTGTATGCACACCTGCACTCACACGTGTGCGTGCACACACGCACACACACACTACACCCCCCAGCGCACACACGCATCCATCTGCGTGCACACCCAGTCCCACGTGCACAGCCATATCGTGCACACTCATGTTTGCACACTCCCATGCTCACACACACGCATGCCTGTATGCACACCTGCGCTCACACGTCTGTNTCACACACACGCATGCCTGTATGCACACCTGCGCTCACACGTCTGTGTGCACATGTGCACACCTGTGCATCTCTGCACATGCAGCATTTACACCCCCACGCTTTCGCACGCGCGTTTTTCACCCCCACGTGTTTGTACCCGGAGGCCTTTGCGTGCGCCGTGCTTGCACACCCCCCCCACATTTGCACGCCCACGTGTCTGCACACTCACGCCTCTGCACACTCCTTACTCGCAGCCCCGCAGCCCTGCGCCCCACGCATGCACACCCCCCCCCGCTTCCGCACGCGCCGTGTTCGCACACTCGGGTATGTGCACTCGCGTTTGCACACCCAGGCCTCTGCACACCCACATTGCCGCATGCGCCGTGCTCGCACACCCACGCCTTTGCACCCCCGCACCTTTGCACGCCCCTCGTTTGCACCCCCGCACACTCGGACACCCACACGTCCGCCCCCGCACCCCCTCCCCTCCGAACTACACCTCCCAGCAGCCCCCGCGCCGCGCCGCGCCCCCGCCGCCCAATCAGCGCGCGGCTTGCTGGCAGGTGCCAACATGGCGGTGCCCAGGGGCTGAGGGAAGCGTTTGCCGGCCGTCGCCGTGCCGGGAGGAGGTGAGGAGCGGCGGGAACGGGTGCGACCGGTGGGGACGGGGGTGTGTGTGTCTCCGGGATCGGTCCCCGCACCGGAGACTCCCCCTCCCGCCCCGGGGGAGGCCCAGGCCCCTCCGCGGCCTCCCCTTCCCCTCGGGAGCCACTGGGCCCAAACCCCTCTGCCTTTTCCCGGTGGGTGTGGGTCAGGAATCCTTCCCCAAAATCCTGTCAGCCTTTTCCCTGCCGCCCTCTCTCAGCAGAGCGCGGCCATGAAGGTGGTGAACCTGAAGCAGGCCATCCTGCAGGCCTGGAAGGAGAGATGGAGCGACTATCAGTGGGCCATAAACATGAAGCGGTTTTTCCCCCGTGGAGCCACCTGGGACATCCTCAACCTGGCAGGTGCGGGGCTGGGGTAGGGGGGCTGGGGATGGAGCTGGCTTAGGGCAGAGTAGGGGGGCAGGAGTGGGGTGGATGAGGCTTTCTGCTTTGGGGCTGCTTGCTCTGGTGCTGCCCAGGGTGGTCCTGTTGCCTAACCCATGGTTAAACTGGCCTAAAACTTAGCCTGTGGTGGAGGGCTGGCCTGGCAGGACATCCCAGGGCTGGGATTGCTGCTGGCTGCAGCAACAGGTGCCGAAACGCTGTTGAGACAAAGCTCTGGGATCATAGAATCATAGAAAGGTTCGGGTCCTTACGGACCTTAAAGCTCATACAGTTTCAACCCCCCTGCCCTGGGCAGGGACACCTCCCCCCAGCCCAGGTTGCTCCAAGCCCCGTCCAACCTGGCCTTGAACACCTCCAGGGATGGGGCAGCCACAGCTTCTCGGGGCAACCTGGGCCCGTGTCTCACCACCCTCACAGGCAAGAATTCCTTCCTAATATCTAGTCTAAATCTCCCCTCTTTCAGTTTAAAACCGTTCTCCCTCCTCCTATGGCTCCCCTCCCTGACCAAGAGTCCCTCCCCAGCTTTCTTCTAGCCCCTTTAGGTACTGAAAGGGTGCCGCACCACTCTGCCCCAACACCGCACACCACCCAGCTGCACACAGGTTCTCGCTACCTGCCTCAGTTTCCCCCACTGTGAGGGGATATCGACCCCGTCTGCCTCCTCAGTGTGTCTAGCCAAGGGAGAGAAAAGCACTGCGAAGGAGCCAGGTGCTGCTCCGGAGGCCACTTCCCACTCCCGGTTATTAGGGTTTCTTTTCCCGTCCCTATTCAAGGGCGTTTGACACAAATCCTGCCAAGTGCTGGTACCTGCTGAGCTCCATGGTTTAAAGATTTGCCAGGCTTTTATGCCAATTATAGAAACTTGTTGCTAGGTTTTGGTTTTTTTTTTCCTGTGCAGTAAGCGCGTGTTTGCAAGCCCTGGATAAATAAACAGAGCGCTGCTCGAGGATTGCTGCACCGGGGGATTTAAAGAGAAACAGCACAGGCAGCAGCGCTCCTTGCCCCACTGAAGGAGGGACCTTTCCCCAGCGGGTCTTATTTCCCTCCCTTCGTCCTACCAGTGTTTTTTCTGGTAGCGTCTGGCCCGTGATGGTGGGTTTTATCAAACCTTATAGCTGAGCTCCTCAGGCCGGGTTTGTCCGTCTCCCACTGCAGCCCACGGTGGGGTCAGCGTGTGGACATGCCCAGCCCCACGGTGATGTGGGGCTGGAGGAGTCGAGCTGGAGCTGCATGGCCTGGCTGTGGTGGTGGGGTGACAGATTTGCTCAGTGCAGGGGGGGGCTGGTATGGCCAGGGGAGCGAGGGCTGTGAGCACAGCGCTGGGGGATGCGGGGGGTGGTTGGCTCGAGGGCCAGCTCTGCCGCTGGCCAGCTGGCCCGCGGGGCTCCCTAGTGCCTGTTCCCAGCCCATCAGGACCAGCTCCTGCTCCGCTTGCTGAGGTAGTGAGGCCCGTGGGGCGCTGGCATGGGCCTGTCTGCGTATCCCTGAAAGCAGGGTGGCAGCTTTCCGCTGACCAAGGCTGGGTTGGAGATAATCAGTTCCTACATTTTCTGTAGAAACAGGTTTCTCCTGGCCACCTCTTAGTGCCTCTGTCTGGAAAAGGCTCGTTAGCCCGGGCTTCACTTGGGGGGCAGCCCCTCTGCAAGGAGGGGGAGAGAGCTGTGTCCCTTCCTTCCCCACTGCCGGAGGAGCTGCTTGTGGGGAATGTTGACACAAATGCCATCCTGGGCAGCACGAGCGTTGTGGTGGGCACACAGGGAGGCTGTTCCCGAGGCCCCGATGGCTGTAACAGCCGCTGCCTCTCACCGCAGCCCTAGAGCCGTCCTTTCCCAAGCTCGTGCCTTTCAGATTTAAACTACAAAGGAGGAAAAGCTGGCACGAGCTGCCAGGATCACGGCAGTGCCCAGCAAATCTATGCTGACACGTCTGCAGTGGGTAACAGCATGTGGCTGGCTCGTGTTGACACTCCCTGATTAGATGGGGAGGGGAAGGCTGCCATTAGCCTTCTGTCCTTGAGCTGAGATGCTTTTGGCCGAGGCCTAAGCCTTCGAGCGAGACCCAGGGAGTCTCCTGCTCCCGTGGTCGGGATCTAGCGACGGCTGCTGCTCCTCCTTGTCTTTGGGGCGACGACTTCCCAAACGGCTGCTGCCCCCTCTCACATCTGGGTGCTTTGACCTACTTACAACCCATGCTGCAGCCCGAGGCCTGCTTTCAGGAGGTGGTTCCTGCGCTCTGCCATAGTTCAAATGGTCAATTAAAGGCTTGGCTGAGCAGATAGGACGGGCAGAGCCCCTCCAGCATCCGCGGGCCGGTGCTGGCAGGCAGCCTGCGGCAGGGAGGGCCAGACGTGCAGGGCTGGTCCCAGCTGAGAGGGGCTGTCTGCCCAGAGTTCAGCCCCAGGTGCTGGAGCAAAAGTCGCTCAGTGGAGGATACGAGAGCCTCCTGGGCAGGACGTGGGAGGGAGGGGAACGTGTTTGGAGAGCAGCAGGCACTGTTTCGGGGCCAGGGTGCCCAGGGAGAGCTGAGTTAGCAGGAGGCTGCTTGCACTGCCTGAATTATTTACTGGCTTTTGCCGTCGGGGATTAGAAAGTTGTGGGATTCAGTTAATTTCAGGGAAGAGCGGTGCAGAGTTGCTGCGGTTAGCACAATTTGTCCTTGCCACCTTTCCTGTGGGGTGACGGCAGAGTGTGTGTGTGTGTGCGCGCGTGTCCCCACACTGTGTACGCACTGACCTGGGACCTCCCGGCCCCTCTCCTTTGCTTGCAGAGGCGCTTCTTGAGCAGGCCATGATCGGGCCGTCACCGAACCCACTCATCTTGTCCTACCTGAAATATGCTATCAGCTCCCAGGTAACAACACTCCCTGCACTGCCTCCCTGCCTCACGCTGCAGACGCTGCTGGGTGTCACCTCGCAGCCCCAGTTAGCAGGTGGGCAAGGAAACCGGGGTGCGGGGTTAGTGGCAGGCAGACAGCTGAATCTCCTGTCTGTGCCTCCCCTGGGCTTGGGTGGGCGGTGGAGGGCTCAGCGCGTGCCCGAGGCAGGGGTGTTTCTGTAAATAGCCTCTGCCCATCACCCGGCTGCACGTGGGGTGGGAATCCTTGCCCTCCGAGAGCCTCTGTGCTTGCTGTAAGCTCTGCACTTTCTTAGCACAGCATTTAATATCGTCTAAAGTTTGTGCGAAACAAATCAGCGATCACCTAAAAATGTCTGTTTGGATTTGTGCCGGGTCAGCGCCCCAGCCCTGTCTGCAGCGACAGGCAGTGAGTGGGGCCGTGCCCTGACCTTGCCGTTCCTCAGCAATGAGCACCGCGCTGGCAAACATCATCCGCTAACACACCGCTGCACTGGGATTGTTTTGATTTTGTGTTCTGTTCGTAGATGGTGTCTTATTCCACGGTCCTGACGGCCATCAGCAAGGTACGGCTGTGACAGGTGCTGTCTGAGGTTTTTCTCTTTACCTATGACCCATGTATCCATTTCCCTCTCCACAACTCTCACCAAATATAGGTCAAGTGGAAAATGACATCCTCTGCTGAGTCAGCAGCGGTCAGACAGTGCAGATTAGTGCCCGAGTCTTTCCGTGTCCCGCTGGGGACAGGCTGCTGCCGCGCCTGGCAGGTCCCGTTCTGGTTTTGGGGGTGGCTGCGGGTGTGAAAACCTCGTCTCTCCATCGTGTGGGGCCTGGCAGGCTCCTGCCCCGCAGCGCCCTGTGTGTAAACCACGCCCCAGCTGCTGGAAACCACATCCCTCTGCGGCCGGCGGCGCTGGCAGCACCATGGGGATCCAGAGCTGGCAATGGAAAAGCAGCGCCGCTCGTGAAGGAGGGCTGCCAGCACCCGAGCCATGCGGCTGCGGCCACCCGCCCTGCTTGGCCGGCCGGCTTCCCACGGGTGCTCGGTGTCCCCATGCCGCTTCGATGGGGATGAGCACTCCGTGGCTGCCTCTGCTCGGTGTTTGGGGCTGCTCTGTGGGGAGCCGTAGCAGCCCCCAGACTGCGTAAGACCCCCACCCTCCCCAGGCACTGGCCTTGTCGGGGTGACCTGTGATCTGAAGGAAAAATGATTTAAGGGAGAATAATTTATTTCCTCCCAACTCCTTGTGGTTACTAGGGGACAGGAGGAGAAAGGAGCTAGTAGCCACACAATGCCAACGTTGTTTTGGGGTGGCGCAGGCTGAGCTTGGAGCTGTGCCGTAAACGTGCCGCAGAGCCCTGGCGAGGGTGGGGACCCCTCCAGCGGGGCTCAGCACCGATCCGGGGTGGTGGGCGTGCTCCCAGGGGAGGGTAGAGCCAGCGTATGGCCAGCTGACGCCGAGCACAGCGGCGGGTCTGCTCCGCACGGTGCAGGCTTGTCGCCGTTCCCCTGGTCGTGCATTGCTGCCCATTCCGGCAGGGCGGGCAGACAACTGACCTTGACAGCCGAGGCTTCCTCCTTCAGATCAGCGTGGGCTGAGAGCAGACCTGCGGGCTAGCTCCGGCCCAGCGGGGTGGCCCCATCTGCTCTGCGAGGAGGCGGGGAGCCACGCTTCTGCTGCCCACCGCTCTCCCGGCCCCGCGGCCAGCCAGGCTGTTGGCGCTGCCAGTCCCGCCAAGCCGGGGGTGGGCACGCGGGCTGGCGCCGAGCCACTGCCGCGTCAAGGCAGCCGGCGGGGACCAGAGCTCAGGCCCCCACTGCCGTCTCGGGGAAGCTGCCGAGAAAACCCAGCCTCGTCCCCGCTGCCGTGGCCCGGTTGCCTCCCGCGACCCCGGGAGGGCACGACCCAGCCATCGGACAGTTCTGACCTAGTTCTCATTCAAGTGGCTGCTGGGCAGCTGCCAGGGCGAGCGTCCTGTGGCCGGCAGCGCCCAGCCCAGCTTGTGGAGGAAGGGGTTGCATTTGTTTTCAGAGGCGCTGGAGCCCGACAGCCCCCATCTGAAATCCTTCCTTGTTCTTCTGCTCTAGTTTGATGACTTCTCCCGGGACCTGTGTGTCCAGTCGCTGCTGGAGATCATGGACATGTTCTGCGACCGCCTCAGGTACGGTGTGGCCCTTCCAGCCCTGCCGCCTCGGCCCTGGGCTGTACCACGGGTGGTACCGGGAGCCAGGGGGGCCCAGCTGAGCCCGGGATATCTGCCCCTGGCAGAGGGAGGCAGATTCCCCCTCCAGCTCCATGTCTCGTGCTGAGTTGCCACCCCCCTCAGGCTGGGCTGCCACGTGAGTGCCAGCACGGGGAGAGCAGAGGGCATCCAAAACCCACCATCTTTGTGGGAAGCTGCAAGAAACCCACCTATTCTGGCATAAAATCCTCTGCTGTGATATTCCTGCACAGCTCAGGTAGATGGAGGGGCATGTAAACGCTGTGTCCTGAGGGTGTCTGTCCCCTGAGAGCGTTTCATTTCTCTTGTGTGGCCTCTGCAGCTTCCCAGGGCTCCGGCTATGTGTCCCTGTCTGCCAGCACTCACAGGCCTGCCTGCGCTGCCCCAGGCGCTCCAGGCAGATGCCTTGTTTTGCTTCGTGCTCTTCCGCTGGTGTTGCAGGACCCAGGGGAGCCCAGACCATTCAGGCCACAAAAACTTTTTTAGAAAGCTCAGAAATCTTCCTGTTAACCCCTGAGAGCCTCTTCTGGGAGGCTGGAGCAGACAGCGTGCAGTGGGGGGCAGCGGGAGGAGGAGGAAGGCTGAAGGTAGCAGCTCTTCAATTACATGAAATGAAGCAGCAGCAATGAATATGCATCAGTCACAGATGTTGACAAGGAGCTGTTGCTGGCCAACTGCAGAGCTGGCCACTTAATCCAGTCCTTGCCTAATCTGATCCTCTGCTTAATTTGATCAAAACTTCTGGCCCCAATGATTTGTGCATCAGGAGGGGAAAGCGTTCACCTCTCACAGCACATTGATCAATGCTGAGCCTCTCTTAGCAAGATAATTTGATTAAAGGCTTGGAAAGCTTCCCTGTAGTAGAGTGGCCAGAGAGGAGGCTACGCTGGGGAGACTTTATTTCCCCTGGCACATCGGGGATGCTCTTGGGCTGAGCAGGTTGGGCTCTGCGGCAGAGGAGCCGGGAGCTGGCGGGCAGGCTGGGCCGGGAGCACAGGGTGTGGGTTTGGATTCCCCAGCCTGCCCTGTTTCTGTGCCTCGGTTTCCCTGCGCATAGTAACCTGGCCCACAGTGAGCACGGTCCCATTTCTCTCCCCTTCCCAGCTGCCACGGCAAAGCAGAGGAGTGCATCGGCCTCTGCCGGGCGCTGATGAGTGCCCTCAACTGGCTCCTGCGCTGTGCGGCCTTCTACACTGAGAAGGTGAAGGACACGCTGGAGCAGGCGGCAGCGGAGAGCCAGCTGAAGATGTGTCTGGAGCGGCTAGGGAAGATGCTCGGCAGCACCAAGAACCGCGCCCTGATCCACATCGCGAAGCTGGAGGAGACGTGTATGTTGCTGCCCCTGCCTTGCCCTGCAGCATGCTCTGCCCGTGGCCGCTGCCAGGGCTTCCTCCTAGCCGCGGCTGGCCCTGGGGAGATGTCATTGCCACCTCTCCCTTCCCCCTGCCCAGCTCCTGCCGCATTGTCCCTGCGGCTCCAAGCCCATCCATCTTCCAGCCCTGTTGCTGTAACCGTCTCCTCCCTGGCTCCGTGCCACTCTCTGCCCCCTCCCCTTCGTGCTGCCCTTGGAAGAGGAGCAGAATTAATGTGAAGGCTGTGTGAGCTGTTTCTGGGCGCGCGGCAGGTCCTGTGCTCCACCAGCGTGCCTGGCACAGCCCTGCACCTTCGGCTGGTGCCTGCACCTAGCCAAGAGGCTGTGCCAGGCCGAGCCTGGAAGAGGAGCTGCTGGGTGGCATGCAGACCCTCGGCTTGGGTTTGCAGAGGTGCGCTGATTTCTGCTCACCATGGGGCCCGGCGGGGAGCCCCAGCCTCGGCAGGCCCTCTGTGCAGCCATAGACCTTGGAGCCAGCCTGCCTGGTTTCTCAGCATGTCACTGTCCCCCCCACTGCCACTGAATGCCTGCCCTCCCTCCCCAGCCTCCTGGAGCGCTGTGGAGCAGTCCCTCGTCAAGCTGGGGGAGAACCTGAACAGCCTCAGCAACTCTGCGCTGCGAAGCCGGGCTGACGACTGCATCTCCCTCATCAAGAGGTAGCTTTGTGCTGCTGTCTCCACGGGCTCAGAGGGTAAAATGGGTCTGAGCCCTGCTCTGGGGGCTGAGAGCCTCCTGCCTCCCTCCACGCTGGCTCCCTGCTTTCCTGTCTCTTCGCAACTCGGACCCCGAGTGCTGCCCTCGGCAGTGGGCTGGGGCTGGCGAGAGGCGCTGGGGTAGGGAGGGGACAGGGCTAGTGGTGACTTGCTGCGAAGGAGTCTTACCCAGGGGTTGCTCCTCTGGCAACCATGTGGCCCTTGCCATCCCTCAGCTGCTCTGGCCGCACCAGATCTGCCCTCCCTGCTCTGGATCCCCCTGGAGCTGCTCCCAGGGCCCAGGGCTGTGGCACGGGTGCTTGGCTGTGCCCAAGGGCTCCTGCAGGGCACAGGAGCTACAGGCTGTCCTGCCCCAGAGAGATGCAGGACAGCAAAGGTCAGGGGTTTGGCCGGGAAAGGAGGGTGGGACAAGAGGAGCGAGGATCCATCCCGCAAGGCTCCAGTGACCCTGTGCTGTTGTCTCCCACCAGCATCCCCACCATGCTCTCAGTCCACTCCGAGCAGCTGAACAAGACTGGCTTCCCCACTGTGCATGCCGTGGTGCTGCTGGAGGGGACCATGAACCTCACAGGAGAGACCCAGCCGCTGGTGGAGCAGCTGATGATGGTGAAGAGGATGCAGGTACAGAAGCGGCATCTTGTTCTCCTGCTCAGGGTGGCCTGGGAATGTGGGGCTGGGGCCTCGCTGCAGCTCTGTGCTCTGTACCTCCCTGTACTGATCCTGCTCCGAGGGTGTGGGCGCAGCTGCAGGGAGCAGCGTGAGCCCATCAACACCTTCACAGGGGGCTCAGGGTTTGGCTGTGGTTGGGGGAGGCACTTTATTGCCTTTCCAGCACTGGAGCATTTTGTCTGTGTGCCTTGCAGCGCATCCCCTCCCCGCTCTTCGTGCTGGAGATCTGGAAGGCCTGTTTTGTGGGCCTCATCGAGTCCCCAGAGGGCACGGAGGAGCTGAAGTGGACAGCCTTCACCTTCCTGAAGGTAGGGCCCAGCCCCGCTGCGAGTGTAGTGCTTCAAGCCCTGGGTCTGCTGCTGCCATTTCCCCACATACCCGTCTCCTGCTGAGCGCTGAACCCTGGCAGAGCAATTAGTTCTCCTCTCCTGCAGCGTGCCCCTCGGGGTCCCCCCACGCCCCGGCTGAGCCCGCGACAGCCCTCCTGCAACCCGCTGAGCATCAGCTTTGCTGTCCAGGGCTTCTTTTCAGCCCAGCCCCACTTTGTTTTGCGGGGTGGCTTTTCCTGGGATGTTGTGGGGGAAATCGTGGCCTTTGAAGGATGCCACAGCAGCCTCGGGGCCTGCGCTCCCACAGCTCGGCGGTGGGCAGCCCCGGAGCAGTCTGCTTTGCCTCCTTTCTTTGTACCAGACAAAAGGGATCTGTGTGTAATTTCAGGCCTGACACATGCGATGGGCTCCTCCGCAGCCTCAGTCCCCTGCCTGGCTGTCAAGAGGTGGCCGTGGCCTGTGGCTCCCTGTGATGGTGGAAGGTCCCTGCAGAGGGGAGGCGGGGGCACAAAGTCCCCATGGCGCACAGGCTGCTCCAGAAATGCTCCTTTCCCTGGGCTGGGAGAGCAGCTGCTTGCAGGCGTGTTTCGCGTGGGGCCCTGCTGCCTGTGTTGCTGGGAGGTCCTGACTGCAGAATGGGGTCTGCCTCGCTCAGTCACAGCCGTGCCCTGTGTCTTTCAGATCCCCCAAGTCCTGGTTAAACTCAAGAAATATCCGCAAGGGGAGAAGGTGAGTCTCAAGGGCCAGTGATTGGAGCTGTTTGCCGCGGTGTGTGCACAAGTGAGCTGTGTCTGTCACAATGGTGCCGGTGCCTGGCCAAAGCTGCTTGGGGGTGGCTGGGGTAGGAAACGGTCTATTTCCCAACAATCTTCCTCTAACGGACAAGGCGGTGTGGGAGGGGAAGGTGGGCTTTTTTCGGCAGCGCTCCGAGCTGAGTGCTTGGCTTTGTGCACAGCAGGACTTCACCGAGGATGTGAACTGTGCCTTCGAGTTCCTGCTGAAGCTGACCCCTCTGCTCGACAAAGCAGATCAGCGATGCAAGTGAGTGCTCGCTGTTCCCGGGGCTGACCTGCAGCACCGTGAGCCTGTGGCCAGTCTGTGTCACAGCAGCCCTGTCCTCTCCGCGGGGAGCTGCGGTGCGGGGTGCTGGGGCAGCTCCTGGAAAGGCTTTTGTAGTTTTTGATCCAATTCCTTCTTCCTGAACGTGACACTGCCAAATGAGCAAGGCAGTGTCTGACAGCTGATTCACGTGTTGGTGATGCCGTGTGATATCTGGAGCTGCTTTTGGCCCTGCAGCATCCTCAGAGGGGTGGGAGCAGGGCCAGGAGGGCAGCCCAGGAGTTCCTCTGCCCTGTGGCACTGCCTGGGGCAGCAGGAATGCTGTCCCTCAGGGTAACACTCTCCTCTCTCTTTGTCTTTCAGCTGCAACTGCATGGATCTACTCCTGCAGGAGTGCAGCAAGCAGGGGCTGCTTTCAGAGGCCAACATGAGCAACCTGATTGACAAACGGTACAGCCCCCTCAAAAGTCTGGGTAACCAAGAGGGGTTGGAACACCTCATCTTGCTGTCCTTCTTGGGGGGGGAGCATGAACGTGATGCTGGTGACTGGCCTGCAGCTGGCACACCGTGGCCTGGAGGGATGAGGCTTTGCTTTTGGTGACAGATTGAATACAGTAAAAGTCTGTCCTCTGGGAGTGGCAGCTGGTGGTGGCCTTTCCTTGGGGTGCCGATGGTGGAGGTGGGTGGGAGGTGGCTGAGGGCAGGGAGGAGCAGGGCAGGGTGACGAATTCCTGCTCATTGGCCCTTCTTTGCTGATTCCCCAGGGCAGCGGACAGACAACATGCTCCGCACTTGAAATCGGCAGAGAACGCCAACATCCAGCCAAACCCGGGGCTTATCCTGAGGGCCGAGCCGACTGTTACCAACATCCTGAAGGTGAGTCCCCTCCTGCATCTGTGCTGGGCAGGCCGATCTCATCCCCAGAGCCTGTTTCCAGCAGCACTGGTCTCACCAGGCAGCCAGGGTGGTTGGGAGGTACCTGATCTCCCCCTGTGATGAGGTGGAGGAAATTACTCTCAGCCTTGTTGCTTTGCTGTGGGGACCAGGAGCTCTTCTCCTCCATCCCAGGAAGCCAGAGGAGCCGTCAGGCGGCACGTTGCTCTCAGTGCCAGCAGCCTGAGCCCAGCCAGCTCTGCCTGTCCTGCTCTCAGCTGCTTCCCTGCACGCATCTCCCCCGGTCCCTGGGGACTGCCCCCATCCCTGCGTCACTCTGGTTGCCTTGTTGCTGCTGAGTGTGAGAGGATGTTTTGCTGCCGGTTGTGCTGTCCTGGTGCACTGCGTCTCTCCCCTTGCGCTGTGCCCTGCGCTGCCTGGGGCACAGAGGGCTCCATCCCCACAGCCCCCGAGCCCTGCGGGTCCCTGCTCACCGAGGCCTCACGGGGCAGCTCTGGCAGCTGATCAGCTCTGCCCCCATGGCTGGAGTTTTACTGCTGCACTGTAGCACATGTTCCCCATGACTTCTCTTTCCTCTTATTCTTTTTGTAGACCATGGATGCGGATCACTCCAAGTCCCCTGAGGGCTTGCTGGGGGTCTTGGGTCACATGCTGTCTGGGAAGAGCCTGGACTTGCTGCTGGCAGCGGCAGCAGCGACGGGCAAGCTGAAATCCTTTGCTCGGAAGTTCATCAAGTGAGTGTCCACCTGGACGACACTGTCCCTGGTGACTAGAGGGGCTGGGGTGAGCGGGCAGCCCCCCAAGCTCTCCCCCCGACAGGGCTGGATGTGCCTCTGGCGCTGTGTCTCTGCAGTACTGGGTCCAGCAGAGCCCTGGGGAGGGCTGGGATCTCAGGGAGCTGCACCCCGCAGCACCCCATCTCCTTTGCTTCTGTGTGAACAGGGTGGAGAATCAAAGTCGGGTTGGTTTAAGGGTGTTAAGAGAACTGAAAGCAATGGCACAGCCTCTGATCCAGGGCGCTTGCAATGTGTGCGCCTTCGGTCCCCAGACGCCTGTGTCCTGGTTAGAGCACACGCACCAGCACGCGTGGGGCTGCGTGATGTGCTTCCTCGAGCAGGGAGGCCTGGGTGCAGCTCAAAACACGCTGGCCCAGCTGGGTGCACCGCTCCGCCATGCTCACTCTGTTCAGGGGTTCGTTCCACTGTGGAGTGGAGAGGGCCATGCTCAGAAATCCCCACGCAGCCGGGCAGAGCTAGCTCCGGAGAGAGGATGGCGCTCAAATGGCGGACTGGGTGTGGGGAAAAGCAGCGTTGCTGGACCTGTTTTGCTGCAGGGGAGCAGAGGCAGAGGGAGGAGGCGGCTCGTCCCTGCTGTGCCGGAGGGTGTCTGCAGAGCTGGGCCCCGCTTCGATCCCTGCCCACCCCTCTCCTCTGAGCGGGGCACAGAGCTGGGCACTGGGATGGGGTGCAGGAAAGGGGTCTGCAGGCAGGGGCAGCCCCCCGCCTGTCTCAGGGATGGGAAGAGGCCTGTTTCACGTGGGGATAACGCTTCACTGCGGCTCTCTCTGCCCCCTCTAGGCTGAATGAATTCACGAAGCAGATCAACGGCGAAGGCTGTAAGTGCGTGCGCATCCATGTGTGGGGTGGTTCGAGCTGCGTTCCCCCCGGCTGCCACGTGCTGGGACACTGCGGGGCCCGGCTGGATTAAGCTGGGACAGACTGCGGCGCCAGAGCCAGCCGAGCTGTGCCGGACCTGGCTGGGGGCTGCCGGCAGGGAGCCCGGCACAGGGGGGACGTGGCTGAGTGCCAGCGGGGATCTGGGCTCCTGGGGCCCTGCTGCCCTCACGTGTGGCACATGCGTGTCCGTCCCAAATGCGGGGTGCTCCCTGCTTGTAGGGGCAGAGCTCCTTTTCCCCTGCCCAGCCCCTAGGGCCCCTCGGGGCCGGCCCTGCCCCGGCTCCCTCCCTGGAAGGGGTGATGTGTCAGCACAGAGCCCGAGATAAGGACTCTGACTGCTTTTGCGTGTGATGAAACTTGCCGAGTGCTCTGACCTTCCATGGCGCGGGGGGGAGCCTGGAGATGGACTGGGGCTGTCAAATGGGAGGCCAAAGCCGCTTTGGGGGCTCAAGCAGAGACAGATGGGGTGGAGGGAGACACTTGGCACATCCCCTGGAGCCCTCATTCGCACACAAACACTTTGGGGGTTAGAAGAGCTGCCTGGAGGTAGCAGGGGCCCGGCCCCCGAGCTCACAGGGCTCCTGACTGCCTCCTTGTGCCGAGGCTGGAGATGCCCAAGGTCTTTGTTTCTCCTCCCTCAGCCAAAGGAGCATCGGTTCGGGCCCTGCTCTTCGACATCTCTTTCCTCATGCTGTGCCATGTGGCCCAGACCTACGGCTCGGAGGTAAGCATCCTCCGAGGGGACGGGGCTCTGACCTTGCCAGCGCTGCTGATGCGCTGCAGCCTGCCAGCCTCCTCTAGCGGCCATCCTGCCACCGCCACTGTCCCCACCATCCCCACAGCCAACTCTGCCGCGTGGGGTAAAGCACCCAGTGCCTTTCACCTGGTGCGGGTAGAAATCCCTCCCTGCAGGGTCTGTCGGTGCCAGGCGATGCCGCAGGGGTGGCTGCAGCCTTCCTGGGGGCTTTGGTTGTGCTCCCGTTATGGTACTGTGGTGTCGGTGGGAACGCTGCCTCCGCACCCTCTCTGGGCTGGCTCTGATCTCACCGGACTTTTCCCAACATTGCCCCTCTGGTTTGTTGCTCGCTGGCCTGGGGGGGGCATGCACCCAGGCTGAGCGTCAGCCCTCCCCCATGAGAGGAGGAACTTGCAGCCCCGCTCAGGAAACAGCACTTTTGTTGCCTGAAAATTTTCCAGGTTTCGACATCTGCGCGTGTTGGGAGGCGAAACGATACTGAAACACCGGGAACGCGGAGAGGGAGTGAAAGGCGGGCGGAGGGGGCCTGCCCGGCCGGCCCTGGGGAGCGGGAAGGGGGAGTCCTGGCTGGAGGCAGCTCGGAGCGGACGTGCCCGGGGGCTGTCTGATGAGGTCTCATCCCCCGGTCTGGCTCAGAGTGACTTTCCTGACCAGCTGCTGCTGAACAGATGTGCAAAACTTTTTTTTTTTTGACAAAAATAGTGTCCCTTGGGTGATGGCGGGCTGAAGGGAGGAAGCGACGTGTGGGATTCCCAGCTCGTGTCCCCCCTCAGGAGCCCTCCCAGCTGGCTGCCAGCTGGTCTGTGCACCCCGACCCTGCGGAGCCGTGGGCCAGCCGGCCCCAGCGCTGGGGACCCTAAACATGGCCGCGCAGGTGGGGGACAAGTGACCCTTTCTGGGCAGGACGCGGTGACCCTGCTGCCACGCTCACAGCCCCTCGGGACTCATCCTGTCCTGGCATCTCCCTGAGGGAAGGCATTGGAGTGCTGCTCTGAGATGGGCTGTGGTTCACCGTCGAGTCCTGTGGTAAAGGGCGGAAAGCCACAGCCCACAGGCTGGAAAACAAAGCCTTACTGGGGGCTGACCAGTGCCTTACTGGGGGCTGACCAGTGCCTACCTCTCCGTGCAGGCCACAGGGCGGCGCTGTTCCCTCGGACATGAACTCCCCGGGGTGGGGGTCCCAGCCCAGGGTGGGGGTCCCCAGCAGGGTCCCTGCGGGGTGTGGGCCGTGTGGCAGACCCTGTGCCGGTTCCCTTCCAGGTGATCCTGTCGGAGTCGAGCCCGGCGGGCGAGGTGCCGTTCTTTGAGACCTGGATGCTGACCTGCATGCCCGAGGAGGGGAAGATCCTCAACCCCGACCACCCCTGCTTCCGCCCCGACTCCACCAAGGTGGAGTCCCTGGTCGCCCTCCTCAACAACTCCTCCGAGATGAAGCTGGTGTAAGAGCTCAGCCTGTGCACACACCCTGCCGGGCCGGGGCAGACCGGGAGGGGAGCACCCACCCCATTTTCCCTGGCCCTGCGGCCACTCTAAACAAGTTCCTCAGCTCTCCGCCTCTCTTTTCCCTGGCAGGCAGATGAAGTGGCACGAGGTATGTCTGAGCATCTCAGCCGCCATCCTGGAGATCCTCAATGCCTGGGAGAACAGCGTCCTCACCTTTGAGTCGATCCAGGTGGGTCTGGTGGGAGGATGGTGTGGGGCAGAGCAGGGGCACCAGCACTGCGCTGTGTCCCGAGGAGGGGCCAAGGCTCGAGCAGGGTAGAGGTCCCCCGTCCTCCTGGCCTGAATGGTCCTGCAGCCACTGTGGAGCTCGCTGGCTCCTTTATGACTTGTGTGGCGACCTGATGTGGCTCCAGCCTCTTGATGCTGCCCTGAACCACCCCGTTGGTGGCAGCGGGGCTGGCAGGGGCAGGTTCACCCCATCGAAAAGAGAAGGGCTTGGACCTTACAATCGTGTCCCACAGCCCTGGGAAGTGACACTGAGATAAAGCCTGTGCATCCACACGTCTGCACTCATCCACCTCTGCTCCCATCTCTTCTCCTAGAAAATCACAGACAACATCAAGGGGAAGGTGTGCAGCATGGCGGTCTGTGCGGTGGCCTGGCTGGTGGCCCACGTCCGCATGCTGGGCTTGGATGAGCGGGAGAAGTCCCTGCAGATGATCCGGCAGCTGGCCACCCCCCTGTACGGCGAGAACACGCTGCAGTTCTACAATGAGCGGTGAGCTCCCGTGCACCGGGCCCCGTGCCGTGCCATCTCCTGCCCTTCTTCTGCTTCCTGGGGCCTGTGTGACCCAGTCTCTCTCTGCCGCAGCGTGGTGATCATGAGCTCCATCCTGGAGCACATGTGCGCGGATGTCCTGCAGCAGACAGCCACACAGATCAAGTTTCCTTCCATGGGCATGGACACCATCCCCTACTGGAACCTGCTGCCCCCCAAGAAGCCCATCAAGGAGGTGCTGACGAGCGTGTTCACCAAAGTGCTGGAGAAAGGCTGGGTGGACAGCCACTCCATCCACATCTTTGACACCCTGCTGCACATGGGGGGTGTCTACTGGTTCTGCAACAACCTGGTCAAGGTAGGGGGTAGAGGAGGGAGGTGGCTGTGACCCCCAGCGCCATGGCTGGGTGTCAAGCGCAGGACTGCTGGGTCTAACCCATGCTCTTAGCACCCAGAAGTCCTGATTGTACCTGGGCTGGCTGCTGTGACAGGCCCGGGCGCTGGAGGCGAGTGGGGCAGGCCCGCCCGTGCCTCCCTCAGCCCTGCCCTCCGCCTCGCAGGAGCTGCTGAAGGAGACGCGGAAGGAGCACACGCTGCGGGCCGTGGAGCTGCTCTATGCCATCTTCTGCCTCGACATGCAGCAGCTGACGCTGACCCTGCTGGGCCACATCCTGCCCAACCTGCTCACGGACTCCTCCAAGTGGCACACCCTCATGGACCCGCCGGGAAAGGCCCTGGCCAAGTAAGACCGTAGACCCACGAGCACCGTATCCTTGGGAACGGGTGGGTCTGTTTGCAGAGCGGAGAGATGTTCTGTGCTGGTGTGGGGGTCCTAGCTGCCCAGTTCCCACTCTGGCCCCGGCACAGTGCCGACAGGAGCAGACACGCTGGTGTCCTGGGCCCCATTCCCTGCTGCCCCTCACCAAGGAGGGACCTGCCATGTCCTGTCCCAGCACATGCTCTGGGCTCTGCTGTCTTCCCTTGCTCATGCACCGTCATCTGGGTGGGCTGGCAGCACCTCACAGTGTCCCTGCTCTGTCCCCAGGCTTTCCGTCTGGTGTGCCCTGAGCTCCTACTCTTCCCACAACAAGGGCCAGGCATCCACCAGGCAGAAGAAGAGGCACCGAGAGGATATTGAGGTGCGTCTGGCGTGGAGCTGGGTTTGGTTGGAGGCTCTCTGCGCACAAGAGTGGGCAGTGTCTGCGGGAGGTGATGGTGGCAGGAGGAATGGGTAGCTGAGACCAGACTCCCTTCTCAGGTTCTTGGGGCTGTCTGAGGTCCTTTGACCTTAAAATACAGGGGTTTTCCTCCTCTTATCTGGAGAAGGGGGCCTGTAATGAGATGGTCTGTATGTGGTCGGGCCAGGCTGAGTGCTCTGGGTGAACAGTGATCACAGTCCTGGGCCGTGGGTCATCAGCCCCAGGGAGGGGGGCCAGGACCCCCCGTCAGAGGGAGCTGGTGGGACTGAATCCCCTCTGCCCCCCCCCAGGATTACATCAGCCTCTTCCCGCTGGATGACACGCAGCCCTCCAAGCTCATGCGCCTGCTGAGCTCCAACGAGGAAGACGCCAATATCCTCTCCAGCCCCAGTAAGTGCGGGCGGCAGAGGGGGGTGGCTTCTGGGGATGGCAGTGTGCTGCCTCACTGCTCGTTTCTGGGTGTGAAATGTGTATTGGCACAAAAATGCTTCTCTTCCCAAGCTGGCCAGGTGAAGATTTAGAGTGCTCGAGTGTGTTTTGCTGAGTTACCCTGGAGCTTTTGCACTTAGAAAAGGTCAAGCTCTTGATTTCTCTGATCAGAACAACTTAGGAAAGGGGTTGAGGTTACACCTTCCCTTCCATGACGTTCCTACCGAACCCAGTGCATCACGCGCGAGGGGCTCAGGGAGGTTTTGTTAGAGCCTTTTCACCCCCAGCCAGTCTGCGTGGGACCAAAGAGCTGATGTGCTGCAGCAACAGTGGCAGGAGGTGACGTTCCTGATGTTTGTGGCTAAATCCTGACATTCCACTGCTGTTAACAAGGCAGCAAGCGGAGCTGATGAGTCCCTACAGTCACGTCTCTCTGTCCCCACAGCATAGTGCTGCGGGTTACGACAGCTCCGGCAGGACATGCCGGCGGGGTGTCCGTGCCCTCCTGCCACGGCAGGGTGCTGTCACGGCTCCCACATATGTTGTCTGGACCCCTGGGCAGTGAGTCAGGAGGTTCCTTGGTCATTGTTTCTCCTGATGCCCTTATCCTAGGTTACTCTTTATTTATTAGTTTTCAACACATCCATCAACCTGTGGTTTTTGTTGGTTTCATTACTGTTGAAATATGGGCTTTTCCCTTTATTTCACTATCTTTTTTTAACTTTTTGAGGCAGTTCCACCTCTTCCCAGTGACATTCAGGACTTTTTTGGGCTGTTTGCTGTAGCGATGTGGAAATGCTGCTTCCTGCAGCAGCCACGTAACTCATGTGATTCCATGAGAAAAGTGTGGGAGGGCTTTCTTTTTTTGGTGAGCATCCTCAGAGCAGCACAAGGTGGGTCCTGCTAATTTTGGCAGTAGCTGCGTACTATGGGCTCTGCACAAGAGCATTCCCAGGAGATTCCTGTCCCGTTGGACCGGAGATGGCCCAGTTCCTCTCCTGGAGGAGCACCCAGCAGCACTTCGCAGTTTGGGTCAGAGCAAGTTCCCTTTGCTCTGTCCCAAGATTTGCTGCTAGTTTGTTGGACATGCCTCAGTTCTGGTAGCTGAATTGTACCCTGAGAGTGAGATTTGAGTGCTGCTGTGCAGCTGTCGAACATCTGGCTCGCTCCGCCCAGCCTGCTGTGCTGCAGACAGTGCGCACAGGATGTGCAGCGTGCGCTTCGCCTTGGCCGAGCGCTATTCTTCTCCTCTCTCGAGCGTGACATTGCGTTACATTGCTCGTGCCCTCGCGGAGCGTCAGGGACGAGTCACTGCTGCAATTAAAACCGAACAGGGAGTAGCAGGGAGGCACACTCACGGCCTCACTCACGCTTACCCTTTGGAGATGCCATTAAACTTGGTCAGACTCAGAATAAATCTGGCTTGTGCAAGAGTGAAGTGTCACGCCCCAAGAGCAGTAGTGGCAGCGTGTGGAGCCTTCCCTGGGCTGCTGTGCTCCATCACGCCTGGGGCATGTGTGGGCCTGCGCTGCCTGCCGGGGCTGCTCGCACCGCGGCACAGAGGGACGGTGACCGGGGCAGAGTGGCTGCCTGCTGTGCGTCTGGTGTCCCCAAGCAGCCAAGACTCTGCTTGTTTGGCTACGAAGGGTGCCAAGGACCGTGGTCCAAACCTCTCCCACTCCACAGGGTAGCGCAGGGCAAAGCCCCTCCTGGAGCCCAAGGGCTGGGCAAGCTCGGATGGCCGGAGCTGGCCAGGGTGGGCACCTTGGCATGGCTGAGAGGGCCAAGAGATCGTTCCAGCCTCCCCCCAGCCTGACGCATGTTCTTCTCCCCAGCAGATCGCTCGATGAGCACCTCGCTCTCCGCCTCCCAGCTTCACGCCGTCAGCATGAGGGACCCGCTGAACAGGGTGCTAGGTAATGGCAGGGCCAGATCCCAGTGGCGGTACCCAGCGGTGAGGCCTGGCCATGCCAAGACACTGGTGGGGACCCCTCCCCAGTGCAGGAGGCTTGGGCTGCCCCCAGGCTCCCTGAACCGGCCTGGCTTTTGATATTTCCCTGTCTCCACAGCAAACCTCTTCCTGCTCATCTCTTCCATCCTGGGGGCCAAGACGGCCGGCACCCACACCCAGTTTGTCCAGTGGTTCATGGAGGAGTGTGTGGACTGCCTGGAGCAGGGCAGCCGTGGCAGCATCCTCCAGTTCATGCCCTTCACCATGGTGAGTCCCGTGGCCGTGAGATCCTGCTCCATGGTCACAGGGTGCTCCGGGGCGCTGGTCCCATGGGGCAGATGGGCAGGTCCAGGGGAGTCCCGCTGCCCAGTTCTCGTGGCTCCAGCGCTCTTGTGAGTCAGCTGTGTTTCTCTTCCCTCTGGGCAGGTTTCGGAGCTGGTGAAAGTGTCCACCATGTCCAGTCCCAAAATTGTCCTGGCCATCACGGATCTCAGCCTGCCCCTGGGCCGCCGTGTCGCTGCCAAGGCCATTGCTGCGCTGTGAGCGGGTCACCTCCCTTCTGCCGTGCAGGAGAGTGCTGCCAGGCAGCCGCTGGGAAATCCATGCAAACCGGGATGCTGGGCTGGGACTGGGATGCCTGGGATGGCCTCTCTGTCACTGCGGGCTTGGCCTGGCCCTGCTTCCCTCCGTGTTCAGCTTCCCTTGCTGCCTCGCGATGGACATTCAGAGACTGAGACAAACCCCTTCCTTTTTTTTCTATGATTAATTCAGTCCTTTTGTAGAACCAGGCTTTGCTTGATTTCTGTTTCGTTTCCTGACTGCGGCCCAGGGCCCTGAGGCTGCCCAAAACCCTCATCTCGGGGCGAGCTTGATGGTAGGGGTGATGGGAAAGTAAGTGTCCAAGACCTGTGCTGGGCAGGGGAGCAGAATCACACTCGTTCTGTCCCTAACCCGCCTGTCCTGGCCCCAGAGAAGCCCGGGAGGGTGGTGGGCTGCCGGTGATGCTCCGCTTGGGGAGCGGGTGCCTGCGGCCGGCCAGCTGCAGATGTGCAGCTGGGTGGAGCGGAGATGCTTTCCTGCCGCGCTGTAAGCTGCAAGCAAATTCTTGTTGGAAATTCCTTCACGTGAGCATGAGTTCACCCCGCGTCCCCGGCTCTGAGCATGGCACCCAGCGGCCAGTGAGTAACCGCGGCCTCGCCAGCGCCGCGCCGGCCTCATGCTGGGAGAGGCTCCTCGGCGGGGCTGTCCCGGCACCCAGTCAGCTGCTTTGGTGGTGAATCTGCCTGTAACTGTCACGAAACCCCGACCCTGAGGGGGTGGCAGGGCCGGGGAGGCTTCACCTCTGCTCCTTTCATTTATGTTTTCTGCTTGACTCATGAGAAAGGGGGAAGCGGTGCTGGGGTACAGCCTTCCCCTCGGGGCACCTCCGCTCTGAGTCTGGTCCCTGCCGCATCCCCGGGGCTGGGCTCTGCCTCCTGCCCCCCTCGGCATTAGCGGGGTTCACAGCTCCTGTTCTGGGGGCTCTGAAGCGACTGCTTTGGTGATGTCGGGGGAGAAGGGGCACAGGGAGGCCCCGGAGCGGTGCTGCAGGGTTTGGGTCAGTGGTGGCTGGGGAAAAGACAGCCAGATGGTGAGTCAGGGCCTGCCTGACCCCTGCCTGCTCCCCGGGATGATCTCAGCTCTTGGCTGCTCATGGGCTTTGCTGGAGGGAGAGACCCCCATGCGGTCAGCGGAGGAGCCTTGCCTCACTTGGGGTGGCTGCGGGCAATGGCCAGTCTTTGGCCATTGCACACCCGAGCATCCTGCCCCTTCCCGCTGCCTCCTGTCTGGTCCTGAGCCGGCACCAGGCTGGCACGCACCGGCCCCTGGCACGAGGGCAGATGGAGAACGGGTCACAGGGCTGGGTGGAGCGGCCAGCAGAGCTGCTGCACGCAGTGGGGTGGGATGCGGGGTGGAGGCTGAGCAGGGCGAGTGCTGCCCCGCCGAGGGCTCGGTGCTGTGGCTGTGCCGCGATCGCTGCTGCTCCTTACTGGGTCTGACTCGGGAGTGAGTCCTGCGCTGAACTGGCACCGACCTGCCCAGGCACCTCTGCCCCGGGCCGGTGGCAGCGCCTGCTCGCCCAGGGGCGGCTCTTTACCGTTAGCTTGGAGCAAAGAGCAGGACCTGGTGCTCTTGGCCTTCCCAGCTCTGTCAATATTTGCCGGCGGTAGCCCCGCGCTTGGCATTGCCGCCCGGCGCTTCACCTTCTGGGAAGGGGCTGGAGCCGGAGAAGGGGTTTCCTGTAAGCGCCGATAAGGCCCCAGGGGAGGAAGGAGCAATGGTTCTCACCGGTAGCTCTCCCGGGAGCTGCTGCAGGCAGCGTGCGCGGCCAAACAACCGCGGGCGGCAGCGGCTTCCCCGCAGCGGGATGGCGGCGATGGGACAGGACGGGGCGGTGGGCGGCCGTGGGGCTGCAGCCTCACGCCTGCCCCTTCCCAGGGCTGAGAAGCTGGGGCAGGGCAGGAACTGGGACCCCCTGGCACCCACTGGAGCTCGGCTCCGTCTCTGCCGTGGCCGGGCTGAGCGTGGTGTGGGGATGCCGGTGGTCACGGGACACGAGCATGGGACCAGTGGGAGGAAGCGGGGCTGGTGCAAGCCTGGGAGCGCAGGGACAGCCCGGGGTGGCCAAACACCCACGGGGGAGAGGGGAGAGGCCACGGGCTGGCTGGGGATGGCTGTGGGGGCTTGTCAGGGCGGGGGGAGATGCTCAGGTCTCCTGGCTCTGCCAGCCTCACTGCGGCATGTCCGTTTGTCCATCCACCTTGCCTTTCTCGCTCCTGGAAGTCCCATCCCATCGTGGCCGTTCCGGGAGGGCTCCAGACACATCCCCGGGCGGCTCTGGGGCTAATTCCCCTCACGGCAGCACCGAAAGAGGGATGGCCGCCCCCCCCCGCCACTAACCCCGGGTCCCATGGTGAGGGCGCAGAGCCCTGAGCACTCATCACGCCTGCGCTCTCCCTCCCTGTGTGGGACGGGGATGCTCTGTGCTGCCAGGGCAGGAGTGAGCCCCCACATCAGCTGCCGGTGGGTCCCGGTGCGGTGCCAGTGCCGGGGCTGCTCCCCGCGGCCCCCAGCTGCCACCCTCAGCTCGGCGCAGGCACGCTCCGGCGCTTTCTAGGAATCGGCTCTTGCCCAAGCAGCGCTGCCGGGTGCGGGAGGAAGCTGCCACCCCCGGGCAGCTGCACCCAACCACCCCGCGGGTGCTTCACGTCCTCGGCGGGGCTTGCGCCACATTGCAGGAGGGACAGGGGTGCTGGTTTCCACCAGGGCTGGGCACCGCTGAGCCCGTGCCAGCGACTGCCGTGGAAGTGAGCCTGATCCCCCGTGCCCGGTCTGTCCCTGTGTCCCCACGCCCCGGCCACGTAGCATCCCCCCACCCAGGCGGGAGACGGCAGGGAAGGCAGACAGCCCAGACTCTGGAGCAAAAATAGAGTTTATTTCCATTTTTTATTGCATATATATAAAAAAATAGCATGTATTTCTCTGGGGCTCACCCAGCTGCAGCAATAAATACAGTACAAAACACATGGCTCGAGAGCCCCCGCCGGGGCGGGCTGTGAAATTTCCGATACGCAAATACAGCTGCGTGGGCCGGTGGGAGCTGCCGGCACAGCCACGAGACCGGGGGCTGCACCGGGGCTGTGCCGGGCTCGGGGCGGACAGGACTGTGTCCCACCAGGCCCCGCTCGCTGCGACAGCGCGGAGCTGCTCCCCCGGGCCGGGAGATGGGTGCAAATAAGTTAAAAGTGCAATAAATACACCGAGTTCAGCAGGGAAGAGGGATGGGCATGGGCAGAGCAAAGCCGCAGCCCCCCCAGAGGTGCTGGGGCTCCCCTGGAAAAGCCTCATCCTGGGAGGCTGCTGCATCCCTACGGCCTCTCCGTCCTCCTCTCCCGCCTCCTTACCTAAGGGCTAATAAATATTAATTAATGTAACTATGCCTAATAGAAATAACACCTCAGAGCTGTCCCTGCAGGCTGCAGCCCAGGCAGGGAAGTGCTGCTCCGAAGTATCTTCATCCGCGGATGAAGACAGTTTCCCCTCGGCCGGGGGGATGCTGCAGGGGTACCCGCAGCGCCCTGCGTGAGCCATGGGGAAACTGAGGCACATGCGGTGCCCGCGGCAGCCACCGGGGCTGAGCCCAGCTCCCGAACCTCATAGCAGAGATACGCTTTTGTTTAAATATTAAACAAGGGTGATGCTGCGCACAGATACTCGTGCACGGATGCCACC
Organism: Himantopus leucocephalus; assembly: GCA_003993805.1. Lineage (NCBI taxonomy): Eukaryota > Metazoa > Chordata > Aves > Charadriiformes > Recurvirostridae > Himantopus > Himantopus leucocephalus. The sequence goes on from RSEF01000027.1 coordinate 4,966,317, forward strand.
GCAGGGCCGGCCGCCCTGCTCAGGGACCGATGGGCGGGGGAGCACCCCCAGCCAGATAAATATTAAATAGCGATAAATATTAAAAAAGCAGAGAAGCCGGGCACTCCCGGGGAGGGTCGCTCAGGCTGGGACATAAATAAATAGGGTGCGGGGGTGCGGGGCCGGGGGTCAGAGGCGTGCGAGGTGCCGCAGCGCCCGGTACGCCGTCTCCAGGAACCGCTGGAAGTTGGCCAGGATGAAGAAGCCGCCGACTTGGTGGTGGAAGTGGGAGGAGAAGGCGGGGAGGGGGCCCGCGCCCTCCGTGGGGTACGTCACCGTGGCCAGGCCCAGGTCCTCCATCTGCAGCCGGACAGAGGCATCGGCATCAGCTCCCGCACCCGGGGATGCCCCGGCAGCGCGGCAGCATCCCGGCAGTGCCTGCGGAGCTGGTGCGAGCCCGGGGATGCAGAGCCCCTGTCCCCGCCGTGCCCTCCCCGTCCCCCCGGGGATGCACGCCCCGTGCATGCCCACCCTGTCCCCCCAAACCCCCCGTTCCTCCCCTCACCTGCTGCTGGATGTTGGAGGAGAGGTTGGCAGCGTCCAGCTGCAGGGTCTCCACCAGCCCGGCGTGTCCGGGCAGCAGCTCCAGGACGGCGGCGAGGGAGCCGTGGTAGGTACGGAGCCCGTCGCGGATCTGGCTGAAGCAGGCCTCCTGCGGGCGGGCACAGCAGGGTCAGGGGGGCTCGGCACAGCCCGGCCGCCGCGTGTCGAGCCACGGCAGCCTTTGAGCTGCCCCAAGCAGCGGCGAAGCCGGCGGGGCTGAGACCGGCCAGCTCGTGGCAGGGATGGGCTAACGGCACTCACCGCCTGGAAGGTGCGGCTGTGGCACTGCTCCAGCGGTGCCTGCGTGATGCCCAGGTCCTGCCGCACCAGCAGCAGCTCTTCCTCCTTGCACAGCTGGAAAGTGTCGCACTGCGGCCGAGGGGGACAGGGTCAGGGTGGCCGGAGGACCCCCCTGCCCTCCGACACCCCATCCCAGGGACCCCCCCAGCCCAGCCAGGAGGAGGGAGGGGACGGGGTGAACATGCCACCCGGTGAGATGGGGACGTGACAAGAGTGAACTGTGGCGAGGCTGCCCCGGCCAGCGCGTGCCGCGGGGAGGTCCCCACGCGTCCCCAAGGGAGCAGCGGGGCTGTGCGTGGTCACGGCCCCTGTGGGTGCCCCAGGACCCCGGCGCTGAGCAGCGCGGCGGGAGGCCGAGGCGCAGGGGACGCCGCTGGCTCCCGGCCTTGTGGTGCCGATAAGGCCAGGGAGGGGAAGGTCACATTATCTGCGACCCCGCACTGCCCACAGCCACTGTCCCCCCCCCCACCGCGGCACCCGGGACTCACCACCACACGCTGCAGCGCGGCCACATCCCCCTTGATCTTGCGGGTGAACTCGAGGTTCTTGTGCAGGAAGACCTGGAAGTCCTGGTCCCCCGAGAGCTCGGCCAGCGGCGCTCCGTCCAGCGCCCGCCACGGCGCCCACAGCAGCGCGCCCAGCAGTGCCAGCGTGCCTGCGGGGACAGCGGCTCAGCGCCCACCCTGGGGACACCCCCGTCCCCAACCCAGCGCCGGGCTCAGCAACCAGATGCCCCCCGGGGATGGCGGCACCAACGCAGCCTGGGGAAGGAGCAGAGACCCCCCGAAAGGGGGGAGCGCGACCGTGGGCTCCCTGTGTCCACGGGGCAGTGGGCTCTGGGTGTGCAACGGCAGCGGGTGCAGCGAGTGCTGTGGGTGCTCGGGTGCAGCGGGTGCTACAGGTAGGGCGGGTTTTATGGGTGCTCTGGATGCAGTGGGAGCAGTGGGAGCAGCGGGAGCAGTGGGAGCAGTGGGAGCAGCGGGTGCTGGGGCTGCGGGTACTCACGGGTGAGGGAGCACATGGTGCCCGGCTCAGCGTCTCCTCTTCTCTGCAATCGCGGCCCGGCCGGCACTGCTCGCTCCTGCCCCGGCTCTGCGCGGCCTCATCGATTAGGGCATTTATAGCGGGCTCCGGGGATTCACACTGATGTGGCAACAGTGACGATTGCCTCATTGTCTTAATCACCAACATGCAAATCCTGGGAGCCGGGTGCTCCCGGCCGCTGCCCACACCTCGCTGCCTGTGGGGCTTTCCCGGGGCAGCGGTGCCCCTCGGTGCGGCAGCGGGCGCCCGGCGGAGCCCTGGCACCGGGGCAGGTGCCGGGCGCTGGGGACGATGCTGGTGGTGGCTCAGTGACTCATTAACCCGCTGGCAGGGCTCCTGCCTCGCTGGCCGGGCTGGCCACTGCCCAGCGCCACAGGGTCACTCGCGGGTGACCAGGCGAGGGGATGGTGGCTTTTCGCAGCCAGCGTCCCTCTGGGACTGTCACCGTCCCCAGCCCCGGTGGACATCGCCCCCACCAGCTGCCCGAGCCCCTCACCCCGGCATCAGGGCGGGCACCAGCGGTGTGAGCACCACGGTGGTGGGACCAGCCGGAGGTGGCCAAGGTGAGACCCCATCCAGGTGCCTGCCCAGGGTCACGGCACACCGGCTCAGCACCCCGGGGCCGGATCCTGCCCCGCTGGGCGCCGCGGGACCATTCTCAGCATCCCCGTGTGCAGTGCCGAGCGCTCGGCCATGTTGGGGGCCCGACACCCCCCCCTCAGTGAAGGGCCATCCCCACCGGCCTCTTCGCGGAAGCGGCTGCGAGTGCAGCCCTGGGAGTGGGGCCGGCTGCTCCCTGCCCCGCCGTGGCCCCACCGTGCTGACGTGGGAATTTTGGCTCGTGCCGGTTCCCGCAAGTGCTTCCAGGATGATCTGCTGGGCCAGTGCCAGCTGGGCCGGCTCCTGCCCGGCACGGGCCATCCGGGGCGCGGGAGGCACCCGCTTGACCCACAGCCATCCGGGCAGGGCGACCCCGGGGCAAAGCTGTGCTGGGGGGTGTGTCTCATTCTGTGCCACCGACCCCCTGCCACGGGCCTCGGTCCCTTCACTGTCCTCCTGCAGGCCATGGGGTCAGGGATGGGGACAGGGACCCCTGTCCTCACACACCGCAGACCTCAGTGCGTACCAGGATGCGCCACACACCTGGCAGGGTACAGCCGGCAGAGCCAGCCCAGAGCCCAGGGCAAGTGTTAACTCTGAAACATAATGATGACTTCCCTTCCCAGGACCTGGCAGCACTCGTGTTCTGCCCTCAGGCTGCGTGACAGGACATCGATAGCGGAATCTGCTCATGGGATTTCCTGGGAGAAACCCCCCCAGCTCTGCCTTTGTCCTCCCCGGAGCTGAGGGAAGCCAGGGCCCTTCCGGAGCGGGTGCCCATCGAGGGCCCTTTGCGCGGTGCTCCCCGGCGCCTGGGAGATCACCCTATTTCCGAGAGCGGAGCTGCTGTCTCAGCAGGTCAGTGCTTTCAGGACTCGGGGTGGGGGGGACGTGAATCAGCGCCTGGTGGGGCCCAAAGCCCCCGTCAGCTTTCCAAGGAAGGAAGTGGTGGCCGGACCCGAAACCCCGTGGGTGTTGGGGTGCGGGCGGGGGAGGTGGCCCAGCACACACCCCCCAGCACGGGGCCAGTGCTGCACAGCCTGGCCCTGGGGACTGTCCTGGGCGCCCGCCCCACTGCGGTTCTGCCTCGTGGCCACCCTTCCTCCCCGCGGGGGCCGACCTGGGCACCCTCAGCCCCTTCCTGGCTTCTACCAAGAAGCGACCGCTTCCAAGGTGTCCCCCGTGCCAGATCCAACACCTCCTGCTCCACCCTGACCAGTGGGGGATGGCCCCCGAGCAGGGACAGACTGCATCCATCGCCCTGGGGCAGCCCCACACTTGACCCTCAGCCCCTGGCCGCCAGCCCAGCATGGGTGTGCCGGGAGATTCCCAGATTTCCCCAGAGGACGAGCCCAGCTGGTCCCAGCTGCTGGCGGGTCCTACCGGAGGTGGCTGCGTGGCCCCTGTCCCCATTGCTGGTGTCTATGGGGCTGGGGGGGGTTGGGTGGTGGGGCATAAGGAGGGCTCAGCCTGACCCCCCCATGCCTTTCCCGGCAGGGCGAGGGGGTGGCAGGGCTCAGCCCTTACCTCCCCCTGCACAGACCCGCACTCACGGTGCTGGTCCCAGTAATCCCAGCTCTGGTCTTTGCCTGCGGCCACAGAACGCAGCAGCTTTTGGGAAACAGGATCCCGTGGGCTGGAGCAGACGATGTCCGCCAGCGCCGGCCAGGACACTCCCTGGCTGGCCCTGCTGCTGCCGGCGAGCATCAGGTGCCCCTGGCTCAGCTCCGGCCTGGCCTGGGGGTCCCGGAGCCCCCCCCACCCCATCCCTGAGCTGCTGGTGATGGTCCCAGCACAGCCGGGCTGTCAGCTCCAGCCCCTGAGGGTGGCCTGGGACAGCGCCGGCCCCCACTCCAGCCCCCAACCCTGCGGAGGAGAGCGGATAACAGAAATCAGACCCACATGCACTCACACCAACAAAGCCAGGGCTGGTGTTTTTCCAACTTTTATTTTAAAAGTCATAATTGAAGCTTAACAAAGTTTGACCCCATTATTGTTGCGAGAGCTGGGGGCACCCACGGTCCCCACGGAGCCGTGCTCCTGCCCCCCCCGCCTGCCCTGGCCCCACTTCCCCAGGAGCTCCCAATTCAGGGGCCCATCTGCGCCTCCGCTGGGCTCAGCGACGACTGATCACAAGCAACCTTAAAAGAATGTTTATTGGGGAAGGGGGTTCCCGCCGTGGGTGGCAGGGGGACGGCAGAGCAGGGCCTGTGGCTGCGGGCCCAGGGAACCCCCGTGTCCCCCTCCCACAGTACAGACATGCAGGTATTTATAAAAGAAAGGCAGACGGAGGGACCGGGCTGCGTGGGGGGAGGCTCCGCTCAGACAGCATCTTCCCGAGGGACAAATAAAAAAATACAGCCAGGTCAGAGGGTCACGGAAAACCGTCATCATCGTCCTCTGCCATCTCCTTTGCGAACTCCAGGTCCTGCTGCTCGCGCTCCCGGCGCTCCTGGAAGACAAAGGCAGAGGTTGGTGGCAGCTGGGGGACAGGAGCCACGTCCTTCCTGTGGCCTCGGTGGCCGCTGGGCTGCAGCGCAAGCCGTTTCTGGCAGGAAGCTGCAGAGACCCAGATGAAATCTCACCTCTGCAGATTCCAAGTCCTTGTTGTAAGATTTGGGTGGGAACCTCATGGCCTGGGAAAGAGAAGGGAGAGGAGAAGCTCTGAGCTGCGAAACGCCTCAGCTCTGCCCTGCTGTCCCCTTCAGCCGGGCCCTGCTGCGCTCACCTTGACGGACATGTTGTGGATGTCGAGGCAGAAAGAGATGCGCTGGTGAAACGCCAGCTGGGGCTCCCGGGTGGAGTAGATGTCGATCATTTCCTTTGACTGGACGTAGCCCTTCTCGTGGTTAATGCTGGCCTCGATCACGCCGTCCCGAATGGCCTGCAAGCCGGAGGGCACGCGGTCAGGGCACCCGCTGTCTCCGAGGGCTGAGGCAGCAGTTTAGAGTGAAGGGAGGAGCTGGCTGCTGCGACAGGAGCGGTGAGCTCAGGACACAGCGCACAGAGAGGGGACTTGGTGCCCTGAGTGTCCCCAGGAGCCCCGGGAGGGGCCTCAGCCTAAAACTAGTGACTGCCCTGGGACAGGAGCACTGCGGGGACTGGGCAGAGACAGTCCGGCAGGAGAGCGAGGCCAGCCGCGAGAACGAGGGGCTGTGGGCAGCCCAGGACCCGGAGGGACGGGATGTCACAGGCAGGTACCTTGGCGACGATAAACTCCGCATCCTCCGGACTGTCCAGTTGCAGCTTCTGGGCAATATCGGCCAGGGAGATGCGAGAATAGGAGAGGCTGATCATACGGACACCTGCGCGGGAGGAACGAGAGTGGAGCCCCCCGGGCCAGGCAGCCTGGCACCCACTAAGCCCACGGCACCGGCTGCGACGGGGTCCCCAAACACGATAGCGGCAGTCTCCTACCCGTCTTGATGACGTTGTGCCTCAGACGAATGATCAGGGTGTAGGTGCCGTCGGCCTGGAACTTGTCCCCAAACTGATCAAGGACTTGGTTGAACTTGGCCAGGTTCCCAGTCCTGACGGCTGGAGGAGAGAATGTGTTAATTGGGGAAGGAGCGAGGGCCGGGGCGCGGTGGGGAAAGCGAGGCAGGGCTGACTCCCAGACCTGCCATCCCCTCCGCTTACGGGCTGCCGCCTCCTCCCCACGTAGAGTCTGTGGCTGAGTCCCATTGAGGTGACAGGAAAGAAACCCCCACTGCTCCCTCAAAGCACGGGACATTGTGCCAAGACACGAGAGAGAGACCGAGCGCGGGCAGGAGCGGCCTGTCGTACCCTGAGTCAGGAGGAAGTAGGGCATGAGCGACCGCTTGAGGGAGGGCTGTCTGAACTGGAGCCTGTCCGGGATCTCCCCGAGCAGCAGTTCCACCACGATGAGCAGCTTGTGCACCTTGAGCAGAAAGAGACGGTGAGTCCCCGTGGGGCCCAACCCCGAGGCAGCTTCCCTGGGGACCCGGGAGGTACCGAACCCCACAAGCTTCCCGTCCCCGCTCACCGTCTGCTTGAAGCCAACAGCCGTGTGCTGCGGTGCCTTCCGTAGGGCGTTCGTCATGGTCCTCCGTGCCTCCGAGTACTCCAGCTGGATGGCCTTGATGCGCCCTGCATTCACACGGGGAGGAAGGCGTTCGGAAAAGCCACTGAATGAATCCAACTGGATCCACCCGGATGGGGCTTCAAATCCTGCCTGGAAGGCCCATCTCCAGCTGCTCAAACAGATTCTCTGGGGAACCAGAGCCCTCGATCTTGGGTGCAGCCTGAGCCGCCAGCGTCACGCAGGACCCTCTGCTCTCACCTGTGTAATAGAGGTACCGAGCCCACTCGTTGTTGTTGGCCTGCTCGGGAAACACGGACTTGGAGACGAGCTTTTCTGCTTGGTCATAGAGGTTGTAGTGGAGATAGTTCCTCAGCAGCAGGTTCAGGAGGGTGGCCTGCCCGTCCGCATCATGGCGCAGTGTGGCCGTCCGTAGTCGGGCATGCAGGAAGCTGCAGGAAAAAGAGAGAGCATGTTGGGGAGGAGGAAAGAAACAGCCCTGCTCACTGGGGCGCGTGGGACCAAGCTCAGGGACACCCCGCACCCAGGACCCACCCTACCTCCTGACCACGTCGAGTTTATTCAGGAATTCGTAGATGCGGGAGTGGTAGTAATAACATTTTGCCACCACCAGGTCCAGGGCCCGGCGGTTTTGGGAGCTGATCTTCTGCATCAGGTCATCAGACACTTTCTGAGCCTGCAGGAGGGGAACAGAGGTCAGAGCAGAGGAACTGCTGCCCGGGAAGAGCAGAGAGACTGCCAGGGCTGCAGGACCAAGCCCAGTAGCTGCCTCCAAACACAGCTGAAAAAAAGGGGAAAGTGTGGGGCCACAGACAGGCAGGTCCCTGAAGCTCTCCGGGCTCCGCCTGCTGCAGAAGCACTACATGAAGAGCTCAGCTTCAGAGCTGGCAGCTCAGGGAATCTCACCTCCGGGTATCGCTTGCTGTTCATCAGGTAGATGACGAGAAGCAGCTGGAGGTAGGTCTCCACTTCTGGCAAGAGAGGGGCTGAGGCCGCCTTCCCTGTCCGCGGGCGAAACTGCAGCTCTGCTTCTGTATCCATGGACTGGGGGGAGAGAGACGTGCTGGACCCCCATCCCTCCCGTGCCGCTGCTGCCCGCCCAGTGCTCCTCATGCCTCCGCCTGCAGCGAGGCCCGTCCCCAGCCTGTCCTTGGTGACAGCTCTGCTTGAGGTGTGACACAAGAGCCAGCTTGGGCTGCTGGCACTACAGTCCCATCCCTGCCAAGAGCTGCAGTGACCCATCTCATCTCACACATGCTCCTGAGCACTCAGGCTGCATGTTCCAAACATCCCCAAGCCCTCGCTGTTCGCGGTGCCCTCCTGCCCTGCACAGCAGCACTCCGGGAGCTCCTCAGTGTGGGAAAAGCATCCCCTCTGCAGCCGGTCACCTCTGGCCATCCCCTGCTGCCGTACCTCCTCCAGAAAGCTGAGCAGGAAGTCCCGCATGGTGCTGTTGGAGGTGAAGAAGCCATTGATGGCTTTGTGAAGCACGTTGGAGTTGAGTCGTCGGGAGGTGGAGGGCAGAGCCCGCAAGGCACGCAGGACATAGCGCGGCTCCTTCCCCGACACAGCCTTCTCCAGCTGCTTCACGTGCTCTTTGATATCTGCGGGAGCACAAGGGATGGGCCGTCAGCACGCGTCTCCCAGAGGCCTCAGCCGAAGGATACACCAGAGCGAAGCTAGTGCCAAGTCCCCTCCAGGTACGAGGTGCCCCGTCCTGCTGCTGTCGGGTCCCTCTGTCCACTTGTGCCACTGGGGCTGTACGGCCTCAGCGTCCTGCGTGAGCTGACCCCACGCTGTCCCTGCTCGGAGCAGGGGGCTGGGGAAGACCCCTGCAGAGGCCCCTTCCCCCCTCATTCTCCCTGTGGCCTCCATCCTCCCTCTGCAGCCCTGCGGGGTGCCACTACAGCATCTCTGCAGCTCCCCCGTCCCTCACAGCCTGTCCTCAAGCGACGCTTCCAGGGACCCCTCCAAAACACACCTCCCACCTCCCTTTCCCTCACAGCCCCCCCCCAACTCATTTTCCCCACAGTGATCCCCCCATTCCTCTCCTCTGACACCCTTCCCA
>RSEF01000027.1:4983648-4994300 GCA_003993805.1 Himantopus leucocephalus
TTTTTTTTTTTTTTTTTTAAAAGGCTTTTTCCTGCAAAGGGTTGGACTGTATGACATCCTGTTAGCTATGTTAAACAAACCACGATCTTGAACTCTGAAGCATTGGGCTGGTAGTACTTGATTGTGTTCTGACTTGCCTGGTGCAGTGACTGCCGCACTGTGTGAATACACACCCGGTCTTGACAGTGTCTTAGAAGCGGCTTTGCCCAGGACAAGATGGGGCAGAGGGACGGCTTCTGCCAGTGCCTGTAAACGGTTCAAGTGGTGCTTTTCTAAAGCTTTTTTCCTTCCGCACTCATTGCAGAAAAAAAAAGAAAAGCATTTTAAGTACCTGCTTCTCCAGTAATTGTTTCTCAGTCACAGGGTGGAGCCCACCTTTAATTCTCCAGCTGATGTTTGCCCTAGTCACTATACAGTAAGGCAGTATAAGTTTGAGAGGAAAATCCGTAGAGTGTGTTGTGATCAAAATCCCATTTAAAATCAATAACGATCAATTATCTCCTTCACACAGGTACTTGGAGAAAATTCTACAGCCTAAAAGAATGAATGGACAGTCTTTGCACTCATGTTCTGGTTCTCCATGCCAAAGGTAGGCTTCAGTCTTGGATCACTGCTATGTTAGCTGCAAGTACGTGTCTGAAAATCCTTCATCCTGCCCACGCTGGTCAGGTCTCCCTTTTCTCAAAAATTAGTTATCCCATGATGCTGTTAGTGTTTTGACTATGCTCTTTAACTTGCACATGCACAAGATTAGCCTTTGAGTGCTGAACTCGCTTCTATGTGAATTTAACAAATGCAAATAAACCAGAAGTGGTTTCAGTACAGAGTTCCAGGAGACCTAGAACTGTGTCCGTTGCTTCCACACCACCGCAGTGGAGACAGTTAGCTCAAAATTCAGTCAGGTACTGCTCGCTCCTGTGACACCAACAGGATGGAGCCACGCAACTGGCGTATGAGGGAGACTCGACCAGCGGTAGCCAAAGCTCTCTCGCTTAAAACTACCTCAGGTACACCTAACAAGTAGCAACTGCGGTTTAATTACAATTAACTTACGGTTTCTTTTCTATTTTGAGTAATTCTGATACCTGCCCTTAAGATGGGATCTTAAGGAAGATAGTCTCAGATGTGTAATTGTTCAAGTAATTATTAATCTTATATAGACACTTAACACACCACATTATTAACATGAAATCTTTCTTCAGCTCTCTCACTTCTTTCCATAATTCTCCAGTTTTCATTTATGTTTCCCTTGACTGGATTAACTGTATGAGTCCAAGTTAACTTCAGTTATTTCTTGGCAAAAATGCTATCCCTGTGTTGTAAAGGATGTCATTTGCCATGTAACATACCTGTGTGCTATTTTAATCATTTGTGTGAACAAGGTAAATCAGAAAAGCTTACTATTATAATTAAGGCTTTGCCTAATGAGAAGTTTTATACTTTAGGCTTTAAAAACTGCCTTTTAAAGAAGTTTATAACCCCATTCTGTTTTACAGCTGATCTTTAATTTACCAAAACAGAATCAGATGTCCATAGTGTCAGTTAACAGCACAAATAACATGTTCAAACCCTCAGCTGTTGTAATGCCAGGGCCTTCAAGGAAACTCTGTGAAGTGCTGTATGTCATTGAGAAAAGCTGACCCTACCTTCCATTTATACTTAAGCTAAAAATATCAAAACTGCTTTGACTTTGTGTAATGTGCATATACTTAGAAATAATCAGTATATGTCTGTCTGCGTAGCAGTAATGTTTTTAAGCATATAGGGACTGTTTCTGTTGCAAGAAAGCTGATGTTTTTGCCCTTGTATTCTACCAAAATAAATAAATAGTTTTCTTTCCTCTGGAGATTTACCATTGGCATGTAAGCTGTGTCTGCGGGCAGACATTTCAGAGCTGTTAAGCAACATACAGTCTGCGTTAGGGATAAAGCCTCACCCATCCTGTTAAGGACAGCCACTGCAGCTCTGAGGGCAGTGGTCTTTCCGTGAGCATACCGGGCACTGACACTGCTGGTTTCTTAGTCATTTCAAAGCTACTTAGCTGATTGATGAAATACCTCTATTTTGAAAACAATATTTTTTTTTTCTCAAAGTCATTGTCTAGTAGCTTAAAGAGTATATTAGCTTTAGGGTATATAGTACCTTAACTAAAGCAGCAGTCCTTATGTCATGTTGGTTAAAAGGTTTAACCCCTCCATCAAGTAAATTGCACATCTGTCAAACCCCCTTGCTGGAGAACAGCACTCGGGTATCAAGCCAGACTCTTTCCTCCTTCTACCTTCTTCAAAACTTCCATTCCACTTAAAATATTTCCACATTTCAAACATATTAGGGAATGATTCTCTATGCATTCCAGCAGCCCTCTGAGGTACACTAAATGTTTTTCCCTTCTCTGCAGCAGTCCGACAGTAAGTCTGAGATAGAGAAGAAAAGCAGCTTGCCTAAAATTATGCATGGAGTAGTACTAGATCTTCTATGCAAACCTGAAGTTCCCCTATCCATGTCCTATGCTCAGACCATCAAACAGAACTCAACAATATCCACTATGACCTCTAAAACTAGAATTGGCTAATGCAGGAACAAAAATAGCATATTTTAAAAGTTTATACCATTGTCAAAAGTGTGAGACAATATAAGCACTAAGACAACAAAAATATAGGTTTTCATGAGTTTACAGGGGAAGCATGAGGAAAAACACATTTCATCCGGCACACAACCCAAAAGAAAAACCGATTGCTTTGAACACTAGAGAGAGATCTCAGCCAGGAAATCTAAACCTGCAAACCTGCTTTACCTGGGTGGTAACTTTATGGGAAAAAGGCTCAATTTTGTTTCTGTACTAAATAATCTGTTATCATCAGTGACCCGTCGCATCCTTCTATTGGTCAGTTCAGTCTGCTGCTGGTGCTGCTCGTTAGTATTGCTCTCCTGCGGCTCTCTCACTCTTGCCAGGGACCACCTGAGGGCTCAGGGGATGCTGCCGCAGCGCTTGTGCGTGGAGCTGAGCGGCAGACTTCCAGGTAAGCCAGAAATCAAACACTGAGTTAAGTCCACTGGCAAATCCCAGTAACGTGTACACAGACTTAAGAGACCAAGGAGCTGGACTGAGGAGAAAAATTCCGATTATAGTCACTAACTCATTATAGCAAGCAGCTATCCGTCTCTCCTTTGGCCTATACCAGTTAGTCTTCAGCTTCTCCCATGCTCCTGCAGTCTCTGTGTGCCAAGTAGCTCAGCGGCACTTGTTGTCGGTCGTTAAAATGACCTGCACCCCAGCCCTTAATCCAAAGCTGTACTGCCCGAGCCCTCACCACGCTTAAAAATGAGTGGTTTGGGGTGGGGAGCAGAGTTACCCAGGCAGGTTCTGGTACAAGCTGAAAATAACAAGTACGATTTAGGATCTATTGACCTTTTCCCTGAACCACACGAATGGTACCGTAGAAAACTGAAAGCTTTGTCAAATTGCAGGTCATTCCTTCCTGTACTGTTTTTAGTAAAAGAACTTCCTTTCTCAGTGGCGTAAAAGATTGCAAAATAAAAATCTGTCATTCTCTTCCCCCTCCCACTCCCCCGCCCAAAAATGGAACTCAAACCCCGAAACAATCAAGTATTGGGAAAGTCTTGGCTGTATCCCTTTGAATTTCCCCCACGTATCGCTTAAAGCACCTAGCTTCAGAAAGGGAAATATATTTTAAAGTGCATTTACCACAGCAATAGTACCAGCACTAAAAGCTTTTCCCCTCATCCCTATTCTCTTCATTCAATGTCTGGGACCGATGACAATCTCCCCAGAATTCATCTTCGTTGTACCTTGAAGTCTCAGTGTATCTGCATCTATTTATGACCCTGGAATAAAAGAAATCCAGCGTCATGCATCCTGCTCTGCACTAAACTCTACTCTGGAGCTTGTTTAGACTTATTGGGCATGAGGATCCAGCATGCGGTATATGTCTATTGGATACTGCATTTAAACAGCCCCTGTGAAATTATATCCCAGTGTGCGTGAGGGTGAAGAAGCAGGACTAAAGAGAAGGAACTTCCCCCTCTCCCCTGCTCCTCTTCCATTCGCTCCAGCCACGCGGTTCAGTACTTGTTGATCCCAAAGATCCGAACTCCGTGAAACTGAGGCAGTTTGGGGATCAGGACGCTCATAAGGGAGATGGTGTTGATTATGAAGTGTATCCGGTCATACTTTGTGTAAAAGCTGGTTAGAAAATACCTGGAAAGGAGGGGAACAGAGAGAGAGGGGAAACTGAATTACAGCGCTTCGTGTTTTTGTTTCCCAGGACAGCACGTGCAGCAGAAGCGTTGATTGGTACAGGTGCGTGAGACAGCTCAGCTGCCCCGAAGTACTCACAGGACAATGGGCATGATGGTCAGGAACTTGCGCGATGCCGTGAACTGCACGCCGTAGTCCATCTGCTCCCAGTGCGTGAGCAGCCGAGCCTTCCCCTGGTCCGGAGTCTCAAAAGGAGTTCCTTTCACGGTGTGTAGGAAGATGTACATACTCTGTAGCAAATAGAAAGGCAGCGTGAAGCACACAGAGTGTTCTTTACACCCCTCGCCATGCCACCAGAAATGTTCAGCTTCAGCATGAACAGCAGAGTTGTGGGAGCTTGCACCGGCGCGCTGTTCCGCTAGAGGGATGCATCGTCGCTGCTGGAAAACGCGTCAAACTCACAGCGAGCGGCTGACGAAGCAGCGAGAGTTAGGGAGGAAGGCCACTAGCTGGGGCTAGCTCGGCCTTGGCCTCTCGTTCAGCTCCTGGGCGTAAGCCAAGAAAGTGGTTGCAAGATTACAGTACGGGGATCTCTGGGATCAGGAGATTAGCACGGACTCGCTCTACCATAACGCTAAGTGCTTTCTAAAAAAGTGCAGGTAGAGCTGTAGGCAGTGAGGGTCTGTTACGGCTCTGATTACGAGTTAACCTCTTGAAGGGGAACACAAGTCCCAGATAAACAGCAAGTGTCTGGTTACATCACATGTCTCTTAAGTAGAGCCACTGCTGGCTTTTCAACTCCTTTCTCTTCCCAGGACCTAATTGTTTAAGCTGCCGGAGAAGGGGAAGGAGCTGCATGAAAAGCAGGCAGCTTGTGAAATGAGTTCCAGGCAGCTCCAGCTGGGGGGTTCGTGTTGGATTTCCCCCCCCCCAGCTAGAGACGTGAGTAACATTAGCATGAGGGTCCCCAATAAGGGTGTCCTTTCTGTCTCTGGAATATTCTTGGCCTGAGATGTTATTTAAAATAAAGGATACAAAAGCAATTGCCGCCTCTCTGAAGTATTTTGTGCCCTGTGCCTGAGGGTGAATGGCTGCCGAGAGGTTTGCTCCTCAGCTGTAGGACCCCAGCGTGCCAAGACTCGCGCAGCGGGATGGCGGAGGCGCAGAAGGGAGCAGTGAAACACAGCGGCTTCTGCATCATGCAGGCGCCCCGCACCCCCAGAACGTGCATCTGTGACGTGTGCTGTGCTTACCTGTGCACCCCTAGCACAGCACTCATTTTGGTACCACGTCCTTAGAAGGGGAGAATCCCTTCCTGGACTAATCTTTTACTTTAAGGAGAACAAAGTTTGTGTTTTAATCTTGGTTTGTTTTTTTTTTTTTTTTAAACTCTGATGAGGCCAATTCAGATTGTATCAACCAAAGTAAAAGCTGTCCTGCCAGCTTCTGTGGCGTCACAGCTATTCCTCTGTTAAGGCGGACATGACAAAGGGACTTACCCCGCAGGCAAATGAATTCAGTGACCCCTCTGAGCAGCCTCACCACGTTTGCTGTCTCATCAGTACCTAGGCTGGATTTAAATATACGACCTAGAGGCAAAGGTGCAGTCTGAGGGGTGGAGGTTGAGAAACTTACCCTGCATCTTTGGAAATACAGATAAAGGAATTGTTTCAACAAGAATCTTACTAGGTTGCTCTCAAAAGAACAGCTGGTGCTGCAAGATTACCTCTGCGTGCCCCGGGAAGTCAAGCCAGCCGCGCTGTTCCCTTACCATGTTGTGAATGATGTTGGTAAGAGTCCAAACCACAGGGACGCTGAAGAAGGGGATGCTCAGGAGCACGACGTGCAGCAGGCCGATTCCAAGGACGTAGGACAACCAGATGCCCCGGCTGTTCATGACACGGGTGTTGGGATTCACCTCGCTGTGTGCTGTTCCCACGTTCATGTTGGCTCTTGTGTCAAACGGGCACCCCTGAAACTAAAGCAGAGTCAGGTCAGTCCTCGGGTCGCGGTAGCCCTCCATGGAGATTGCTCAGGGAAGCACAGCAGGGGTCGAGCGCTGTCTTGCTGTTCAAGCAAACCTGAAATCTGTTGTTTGCTATAAAAAAAAAAATCACAAGTCAGTTCACTTCTCTGCCCCTCGTTATTTGCATTCGTAGAGCTGACGTTTCTGAGGGGAAGCTAAATCCGGGAGCGGGTGGGATTTGGGAATAATGTGTGGGAAGCCCGTCTGTGACAAAAGCTACTTGTGATCTGCTGAAATGTTTTCCTGGAACCAAGAAGTCAAGGTTCAATCCCGCGATTGCCTGACAAGATTCAAACAAATACTCTTAAGCGCTTTTTAAGTCATCACCACAGTGTTAATCATGGAAGCGTTCGGCACATGAAGCTTCTTACGTGTTTACAGGTTAGACTCAAAACACAAGTGTCTGCAGAGTAAGGGCACGGCAGCTCTGTGTCAACAGATCTGATTACTCCTACTAAATTAACAGGGGTCTGCACGGCTCTAGAGGTTTGCTGCTCTCCTGGTCTGGCCTACGTGTTTTGCCTTCCAGCAGAAGACTTACAAGGGGAGGAAAAATAAAAGTAACAAAAAAATTCCCCCGCGGGGAAGGAGTGAGTTTCTCTTTGAGGAACACAAAAAGTTAGAGATAAGAAGGAAAAGTGCATTGGGAGGATATTTCGGTAGCAAGAGCTGCAGAGGAGATGGCTCTTCCCCTACCTGGAAGGAACAGCTGCCACGTAGGAGGAATAGAGATATTTTTCTAAACAATACCAGGAAGGTGAGGAAGCAAGACAGTGTCATCCTCTCAGAGCAAGTCTTTGGAGCGGTGCCCTACGGGCAGCGCAGGTATCGGAGTGGCTTTTTGAACTGCCGCACCGATAGCGGGTACCGGTCGGCTGTAAGGCTTTCTAGGAAGACGATAGCACTGGTTTACCCGTTTCCAGGGATTACAGGAAACAGCGCAAATTAGAACTGCTGTAAAACTGAGTATCTTTACACTGAGATCGGGAAGTTCTTGCATAAAATCATCTTTGCCCGTGTCCCACGGAAATGTAGCTTCATTAGGTAATACGGTCTGTCTCTCCTTGTACGGAGGACCCCAAGGCGAGGGCTGTTTCCTGATGTCTGGCCTTGTGTTTTTGCTGCTCTGGTTCCCACAGCTGGAAGACGGCGTTGCTGTTCTCTCTAGCTCTCACAGCCTTCGGTCTCGGGAGGCGAGTCCGAGCCAGATCTAACATTACGCTCTGTCTGCCGCTGCCAGCTGTTGCGAGTTCCCTTGCAGAGCGCTGGGCCTGGCTTCTTTCAGAAGCTGGCGTTCTCCCCTGTTCCTGCCCAGGGCTAGGACACAGAGCGAACGCTTGACTCCGCAGCTCCTGGGACGCTCGCTCTAACTTCCAAACCTCTCTCAACCGCGCAGGCGGCTGTTGCTCGCTGCTGCAGGCAGCTCCGGTGAGGCAGGGCTGCTCGGCGAGCCGAACAGATGCTCACCTCCCCCTGCTACCCGGGGGCTTATAGCTGAAGCAGGTTTTTGTTAGCCGAAGAGAGGCTTGTGGGTCTGCGGAGCGCTCGTCGTCTTGTCACCCATCTCCTGGGCCAAAGGATATGGGCTACTGGATAGTCCAGAGAAAAGCCCGAAGCTCGGTCTGGAAGCAGGACTTGGAGCCAGCGTTCAGCACTTCAGTCCTAGCAGGGGGAGCAGCTCCGTCCTTAATCTGGTGCAATTCCTAAGGGCTTTCAGAAGGAAATCTAGGGGTTGCAGCGAAGCTTGAGTCAAAAAAGTCATATTGTTGCAACAACAAAAAGAGCAAACACCCCTGCGGAATGCGTAAACAGGAGCACTGTTTGCCAGACATGGGAAATAATTCTGCTAGATACTCGGCTAGCAGTAAGGCCTCGGCTAGAGCGCGGTCCGGTCCTGGGAGGAGCTGGAGGGACGCCAGGGCAGAGCAGTGAGAATGAGCAGAGGTGTAGGAAAAACATGACCTGCAAGGACAGATTGAAGGAAACGGGTTTGTTTAGTCTAGAGAACGCTGGAGAGAGGCGTGGGGAACAGTCCTCAAACACTCAACGGAGCTGCGCCGAGAAGGGAGACAAACCGCGCAGCGGAGGGAACTGCGCGACTGAGACTGGGGGCAACTCGGTAATGCAGAAGGACTGACGGAAGGGACTGCCCACGGAAAGCGGTCGGTGGTCTCGCTGGAGGCTTTAATGTCGAGTTTCATAAACTGAAAAAAATTAAGATTCCTCTTTTGCCCAGGTGGCCTCTTCAGGACCCTCTTTTCTTGCGATCATGCCGTTAGGGAAAGGCTACAAGAAGGCAGCAGACCTTCGGCACCCCCACGGCTAGAGGGGCACCCTGCCCGTGGTAGTAATCAAGCGGGATTTCCAGTTGAGGACAACCACGGGTGTAAATTTTCAAAAAACTAATGAGCGACTTCTGCTTGGTCCCCTCTGCACACGAGGGCAGTGGCAAACCTGCAGCTGGGTGGCGAAGGGCCAAGCTCAGAAGCCGTACGTGAAGCAGTTCTCCTCCCTGCGCCTCAGTTTCCTTGCTCCTAAAAGAGGATTAGACGGGTGAAATGCTAGAACATACAAGAGGTTAATTCATTCTGGCGAGGGAGATGTCAAGCATTCCGTCCTACAATGAGGATAATTCCCTGTGCTTCTCCAATTCTGTCCTTCCCCACCTTAAAAATATTTCATCTGTGAGTCTTTTCTGCTCCTGAACTGGTGTTTGCAGCCCTCGCCCTGCGCTCGCATTGCAGACGCGGCTCTGCACGGGGTTGCAAAAGCCTGGCTGAGGGAGCGCGAGCTCTCAGAGCTCCCGTCCCGACCCCCATCCCGGATCCCGTGGTGTTTGCTTTCTGATTTTACACCGGGGATTTGTTCACCTGCAGGAAAAACAAGGCAAAACACAACAGCGGGAGGAACTCCGGCTCCCCTGCCCCCCGCAGCAGCTGGCTGCGAAGCTCGGCTTTCCCACTTGTGCAGCGTTTTTTCGGGACAGAAAAGCTTTTTAATATTTCACCAGACTGAGTGTGAAGGTCGGGACTGCGGTGACGTTGGACGGTGTCCATCCAAGGAGGGGAAAAGTCGTAGCTGTGGTCAGAGGCAAACGGCAGGCTGCGATGACGCCGAGCCCTTCCTCTGCCCGATCCTTCGCGTCCCGCTCCCGACTGCCCCCCGCCGCGGCGCCAGCTCCCTCTCCACGGCTCTGCCGGGAAAGACTCTCGCTCTGGGGCTCAGCGCGAGCATGGGGGCTGCCAGCTCAGCACCCCGCGTCACAGCGTCCCCCCGCTTCTGAGGAACGGGGAAACAACAGCATCAGCGGTTTCCCGCTCGCGCTGTCACCCATCAGCTGCTGGAGGACCCCCCGCCTCCGACCGCAGCACCCCAAAGCACAGCTCCTTCCCCACCTTTGCTTTGGCCCCCCCAGAGGAGTGTGACTGACGCCTGTTCCCATACCCTCGGCCTTCGGCAGCGCTCCCACCCTGTCCGTGCTCGGCAGCCACGTTGCTCTTCCCGCGGCCCTTCCCCGGGGCGCCGCAGGATCGCACCCCGGGCCTGGCACCCCGTTCTGCCGCAGCCCTTGGCAGGAACGTCACCCGGGCCGGCGGAGGGAAAGAGGGTGCTTATCTCGGTAGATCTTCCCCAGCGTTCCCAGAATACAAGCGATTATGATCCCACGGAGCCTCCGAGGAGCCGAGATCCCTATCTCTGGCAGCAACGGCAATCACCGCGTCTCCCAAGCAAATAAATATTTTAAACCCTTCTTTGCAAGATGGCATCGGCGTTTGAACCAGAGCATCGAGTACATCAAAGATGTTCGCAAACACGGCTGTTCAGAGGGAGCTGAGCGAGAGGTTGGACCCAGCCAAGCGCCGCTCTGTGTCCCGGTCCGGCCCAGTGTCGCCCGCACTTGGGCACTTTGAGCGCCAGAGCTGCCCGGTTCCTCCTCGGGAAGCCGGGAGGGCCCGGAGCTGGTAGAGCTGCCGGGAGAGCGGCGAGGGGCGGCCGCTGAGCAGAAAGCGGGGGGCCGCAGGGCTGGGGTGCAGCCGCAGGGACAGACACGGGGCTGAGGAGCAGCGGGAGCCGTCCCAGGCGGGAGCGGGAGCGGGAGCGGGTGGGCTCTGCCTCCCGTCGCCTTTTCTGCCAAATTTAGAGGGAAAGTTTTGACGCCCCGGGGAAGGCTCCGCGTTGGGTTTCTGCGGGGGCTTGGGGTGCTGCACCCTGCTTACCCCACACACAAGGACCTGCGCCCCGGGGACGGCGGGGACCGACCCCCTCCCCGGCGGGGAACCCCCCCACCCCGTGGGGACCCCCCCACCCCGCGGGGACCCCCCCCTCCCCCGCGGGGACCCCCTCCCCGCGCCCCGCAGCTCTCTGCCTCCACCGGAGCAACTGCTTTTTTGCCTTTTCTTTTAGGGG
>RSEF01000027.1:5003308-5050208 GCA_003993805.1 Himantopus leucocephalus
TGGTGTCATCTGTGAACTTACTGAGGGTGCACTCAATCCCCTCCTCCAGATCATCGATAAAGATATTGAACAGAACTGGCCGCAGCGCTGAGCTCAGGGGAATACCACCGGTGACCGGCCGCCAGCTGGATTTCACTCCGTTCCCCACCGCTCTTTGGGCCCGGCCACCCAGCCAGTGTTTGACCCAGCGGAGCGTACGCCCGTCCGAGCCATGAGCAGCCAGTTTCTGCAGGAGAATGCTGTGGGAAAGGGTGTCAAAGGCTTTACTAAAGTCCAGGTAAACACCATCCGCAGCCTTTCCCTCGTCCACTAAGCGGGTCACCTTGTCACAGGAGGAGATCGGGAGAGTCAAGCAGGACCTGCCTTTCACAAGTGCATGCTGACAGGGCTGGAGGTGCTCTTCGCAGTTTGATGCCGTTTGCCCTACGAGAATGGCTGGGACCTCCCTCGGCCCCCCAAAACGCGCACCCTCACCCACCGCTGGCGCGGGCGTCCCCGCCGAGCACCCATCGCTTAGCGCCGGCGGCGAGCTCCGCGGCGGGCAAGTCGCCGGGGCTGGGAGCGGGTCGGCTCCGCTGGCCGCCGCCCGGCGCCGCTCTCCGCCCGCCGAGCGCCGGGCCGGATGCGGCGGTGCCCGCGGGAGGCGAGGCCAGCCCGGTGAGCTCCGCTGACAGTCCCCGAGCCCGGGCGGGCAGGTGGAGCCGGGAGCCGCGGCCGGAGCATGGAAGGTGAGAAACGACCCCGCTCTTTCCCCGTCCCCCTCTCCCCGCCGACCCCGCTCGGGGCACCGGCACTGCGCTCCACCTCCCGTTTACTGCCGAGCGGCTGCTGCGGCGCGTCCTGCGAACAGATTGCAGCCTCTAATCGCGTGTTGCAATTAAGCAGGAAACGAACGGGGCTTTTTCCCCCCCTCTCTGTTTAATTTCAGAAGCATCGCAACATGTATGATAAAGTTGGGCTTTAGAGGCGGCTTTGTCTACTGTTCGTATTCTAGGTTTTAACGAATTAAAGGGCGTCTTTGTTTCTTTTTGCTTGTAAAACGTGCGTATAACTTTCAGAGCCGCCAAAAACGAGTTGCGAGTTAATCTTGGGCTACAGCATAATTCGCTTTTGAAGAAAAGCAAAATTACCCGTGTTTTTAACAAGCCTGGCAAAGAAGCTTTGTGAGCATCGCTTGATTTATTATTCCGGAGGTGGATATTTTTATCTCAACTCATCATTTTAAGGACTTGAGTTTAGATTCTGCTGTGTCTCAGTGACTTGAGGTTTTTGATTATTTTAAGTTAGCTGCAGTTGTCTATTTAAAATGTATTCTTTGCTAAAGGTTTTTAAAATGTTTGTATTTAAATATTTACTGTCATAGAATCTGACTTAACTGAGAGTATCGCTGCTTGAGAGATGTAACTACTGTTTTGAAAGAATGGGTCTGGTGGTGGTTTGCTACTTAAAAATGCAGCCTCATTTTCTTGATCGAGTGAGGACCACGGTATATCTCTGCTGGGAGAAGAAAGCTCTTTAGGTATGTCAGTAATTTTAGTCTGTGATTAGAAAATTTTAGTCTCTGATTAGAAAATAAGCATTCTGCCACTACAACTGAGATTATTTGAGAAGTCGCTTTTTTGTGTTCCTATTTCTTGTACACTTAAAGTTAACATGCAAATAATCCTTCAGGTTTTAGTTCAGTATGTGGGGATTATGAGGATGAGTTAGTGTGCCTGAGCTTGTTATGTTTGGGATGAAGTTAATGTAAAAGACAGTGATATACTGTATTATCTCTGGATACAACTGCTACGTGTCTCTGTTTTCATGGGTCTTGGGAAAGTCTCAGTTCTACTGGAGTCGATGGGAAATTTGCTATTGAGGACAAAGGGGTAGCACTTCGGCCCTTGAGTTTCTGTGCTCAGTGTGAGGAGGCTCAGTACGGGCACTGACTGGGAGACGGGCACTGGCAAGAGTAGGTGTTTGAGATCTGGGTCTAGGAAGCCCAAATCTGCAGTCTACTGGATTGTATCTCTTCATGACAGTTTTATTTTTGCCACGATCACAAGAACTGACCTCATGCTGTCATTTCCATTTGCTGTACTGGGATGAACATGTTCAATTACCAGAAGGTATTGTGCTGTTTTCAGAAGGTTATATGCTACAATATGAGAAAAATGTTACCCTTACTTACACATTTCTGATCAGGATTTCTTCCCAAAATGACATGTGCACTTCAAATGCCCGTGCCATTTCAAACATTACAAGGCGCTTAAGAGCAGCAAAGCATTAGAGACCCTATTATTAAAAGTGCAGAGTTTATTTGGTCCAGGTGCCTTCTTCAGAAGGCCGTCGAGACTGTAAGTGCTGAAGAAGGCCATTCAGTGGGGAAATGAGATAGGCTTTCTCTCTTTAATAGTACAGTGCGGGATGAAGGTGAAAGACGTGCTGGGGTGACAGAGGTTGACTGCTGTACATAGCAAAGGCACTGGCTCCGCTGCGAGCATTTAGGGATAAGGCTGTGGGAGTCTACCTGCAGGGCGGTGGCCAAGATTGGTGTGTGTTTTACGTGGGCTTGTTTGCGCCTCTTAAGATGACACAAAGACAGGGATACAAGCTGTGTTTGCTCCATATGCTGTGATAGAAGGGCTAAGAGTATATGGGATTTAAAAAGACGTCCCCTTCGCAATGCTGTTGGGTTGAAAACTGCAGCTGGCAGTAAAAAGGCAATGTTCTGGGTTTCACTTTGGATGCAAACAGGTAAGATTATAATAATTCAAGACGTACCCCCCGTTCCGTTGCCTACAGCTGTATTGATGATAGAAGGGTATTAGTGTTAGCATTTATCTGAAAAACATCCATTTTAGGGGGGTTAAAATACAGGTAGGCTGTTTTGTTGCTTCTATTAACTGATCGAATAGCAGGATAAATTATTAATACAGTTATGCATTAAAATGCCACAGCACTTTTTTAGCAAGCTATTTGAATATTTTTGCTCACTTTGGCTATTGGCGTAGAACACAGGATGGCTAAGGATTGGTTTCAAAAGCACATGAATTTTACTTCTGCTTTGTAAATGAACATCGTGCGTCAGCTGCAACACGCATAAGACAAGTGTCTCCTTTCCATGCACCCTAGTCAGTGGATCTCTTTGAAGCTTGGGAAGACTAACGTGTTCTGTAAGTGATTTCCTGCATTGTGCTTTTCTGAACGTTAGGTAGGAACATGGTCTTATTTGTACAGAATCGGGGATGGAAGCTTCCTAGACCTTCTCCTTCTAGCACACTTAAGGGACACAGTGAAGGATCTGTCTTAAAATACTTTATTCGGGAAAGAAACGTGAGGTTAAATATTAAGAGTCCACTAAGGCTGTAAAAAGCTGCTTGAGACTAGTATCATAAAGAAACCAGGTACGGATGAGTGGATGTTGGAGGCTTGAAAGTGATATAAAGCCTGGGACATTTCTCAACAGAAAAGAGAAACGTTATATGGTGTGGTGTGGTTCTTATCTCTTCATAAGGATTGTACTGCCCAGCAGCCCATCATGGGCAGGAACCTGTTATGCTCAACAAATTGTAAATAAATACGCAGAGATGATCTCAAAATTAAATAGATGAGTGTCGGAGGACTGGCTGAACAGGTCCTGCTGGGCTGTCGCATGGGTCAGGCAGTACCGTTCTCCAGCAAGTTACCCTGTAGCTGCAGTTCAGAGCGCTCACAACAGTTGAACGGCTGTTGGGGCCGTTGCACTGAGCCCTGTACGCAGAAGCTTGCACTGCTGCGATTCACCCAATAAGCTATAGCGATGTCTGCATCCTTCGTGGAGTGACTGTGTGTTTGGGAGGTGTCCTGGGGAGTACAATGGTTTCTAAAACAATATATTTGTAAGGGAATATATGCAAAATTATCTGATTTGAAGCAGCCATGTAGGGGCTCTAACTCTTCATTTCAAGACCTCCTGGCAACCCTGGGGAAGGCAGAATTGCTGCAGTTTCCAAGCCACACCTCTCCCCCTGCCCGGCAGGCCCCCTTTTTGCTTAATCCTGGGGCTTTGACCAGTTCAGTGCTTTATCACCCAAATGGGGCAACTGCACAGGATTTCTCAATGCAATTAAATTCAAATTCCAGTATGACAGGATAATGGGGATTTAATTGTCTTGCCCAAAGCTTAATTATTTGCACAATTACAAGGGTTTGTGTAATTTAAGTATATTATCGCAATGTAAAATTAAAATCAATACTAGAGAGAATTTTGTTCATATACCCTGTATTTACTCTTTCCCCATCGTTATTCACAGTATAAATTGGTCCGTTTGCTTCTTTGTACCTCACTGTTCCTGATGTGATAAAATGAAACAAAGACAAATGAAGAGCCGTATCTATGGATTTCCTTGATCTTACTTATTTATTTTTAAATTACAGATTTTGTAAATATTTGAACTTTTTGTTATTTAATTCTGTGACTGTTTATGACACAAGGCAACATTTTTAGCTCTGTTAAAAGACGCTTAATGAAAAGCTTGCATTCATGCTAAATCTGCACGAAAGGACGAGAGCTCTGATTTAATTTTAGGATACGTTTCGTAAGTGCTAATAGTTTAACAACTTGTCTCCAGTCAGGAGTTACACCCTGAAGAGCTCAGCTACTGCTGGATGGCTTGAATTATTAATAAGTCTATCCTTAAATGCGTTGTTTTTTCTCGCTGCTCTTTGGTAATAGCTAGTTAAGAGTAATGGGAACTCCATGCATAATGTAACTCTTAGACCCATTATTGAGAAATAGGAGCTGGATGCTTTCATTTAGGAGACAACAGGACCAAACATTTAAAAAAGATTTCCTGGATAGTTCTATTGTGGCTTTTTATTCTTCTCTGAGTTTGCCTTTATTTTGTTGGATGCATCAGGATCTCTATTCATGCAGTTTTTTGGATAGCCTCGTCCGATACTAGGCTGCTTTGCTGTAGAGTTAACAGAGCTTTATACTTTGACGTTGCAGAGACCACAAAAATGTTCCATATGCAGTGGTGGTAAAGATAGATAATTATGGGGTAAATGTCACTCGTGGTTAACACCTCATGGCCACTGCATGTGTATTTCTGTTATGTAACTGCCAGGAATGAATTTTATGAGTCCTGGAGCTATTATTTTTTATGTTCAGAGATGATAAAAGATTTTCTGGTATGTAAAAAAAGAGGAAAAAAAGCAGGAGGAGAGAAAGGAGGAAGGAAGCAGGTAGCTGTGACACTGTTAAGAGAATCAAGGCTCATATCGATGAAATCTCGAGACAGCAAGGCATTGAGTAAAGACTTAACCGGACAGGCCAGATCTGTGCCTCCAGTTAAACCCGCCAGCCTAAATGTGGGCAATGGAGTGGGAGATGTAAATACCTGCAGCTTATATTGTCTTCAGAGCGTTCTGCTTGAGTGCTCAGCACTTTTGGAAACCAGGCCACATATGTGGTCCTCTACAATTTTAAAAAAATTCCTGACATTTGATCCCTATCAGAGTTTCTAAATGGGAATTAGACTTGCATTCCCATGAAAACCAAGCAGATCTTGTGAAGATAAAAGGGTTTTCCCTTTGTATTGGTAAATGAATGCAAAAATATCTTGTACTTTGTGCTTTATATAAATTCACTTGATATGGACTTACTACCGCTATGGTGTGCTCACAGGGTGCAAAATGAGATGTTAAATCGAAAGTGTAAGTTATTCTGTTCTGTAATTTCTTGAAGTTAGAAAAGAATCCCTTTTCTGGGCACATGCCAGTGCTCAAGATATAAAGAAGTTGTGCAATGAAGCATAACAATTATTTGGCATTTATTTCTTTGAAAATTTTGCTTTTTCTCTTTTGCTTTCAGTCAAGAAAATGGGAATTTATAAAATTATAACAACTGTGGTCATGAATGGTTGCAAATACTAAGCAACTCAGACTGCTTTTCTGTCTTTTGCAGATTCACAGGCAGGTATGGACCTAAGTAATTCTCAGGAACAGCCCATGGCTGCAGGTATTGTGCTGTTCAAGTTATGTTTTTTCACCCTCTTTTGAAAAATTTATGTTTAAATGGAGAAAAATATATGTATTGCAGCTTGTTTATATTCCCGGGACACTGAATAGCACAGTCACAAATACAAAGATGGGTATTAAGGGCAAACAGTAAATTCTAGAATTGAAGTAAAACTGTGGCAGTTCAATATAACATTGGAAAATGGTACTAAAGGGAAAAAAGACTGTGTACTAGGAAAGGAAATGTTTTCAGAAAAAAGCTGGAAGTTTTGATTAGGGAAGCAAGAATAATGTGATTCTTTTGGTTGACTGCTTTTCTGAAAATATGAAAACAAACCTCTTGTGTGAGTTGGACAAGTGTTTCATTTTCTTGGTAATCAAAAAATAAAACTATTTTTTCAGATGTAATGTAATACTTAGCTTGAGAAGGATTGGGTTTTTTACTATCCAACTGTTAATAAGTTAAACAATTTTAACAGCAATTTCACAGTGTTGCTGTGAACTTTAATAATTCACAGGATTGTTGAAAGAAAACACTGTCAGTTTTTTAAACAAAATACTGATCTGAAATTTACAGAAATATGCATAATATTGAGTTAGTCTGTATTATGTATTTTATGAAAGAGGCTTTATTTGAAAAATTTCACCCAAATAAATTTCACTGTAGTTAAAAATTTGTCTTTATTTCAGAGAAGAGAGGCTTGGATTTCTGGGACATACTGCTGCCACAGCGATGAGCAGAAAACTATCTGATAATGTTGATGTTTAAAAAGACATAGGTGAAATAAGCAGAGAAGTGCAACTGGGTTCAAAGAGGTTTCTCATTAAATGTGCCTGAGCAGTTTCCTGGCCTGGAGCCAGAATGATTAATATTTTGCCCAAATGAACAAAGTAGAGCTGTGATTCCTTTTCCATGCTCTGAAGAGCTTGCTTACCTGCTAGCAGCAGTTGTCAGAATACATATGGTATATGGAGTTACGTATACTGGATTTTATTCCTGTTTTGTTGTCATTTAGAAGAACCTGAAGAACAGTTAAATCTGAACAAAAGCATAAGATTTCTTTAGAGGTGTGTACTGTGTGTGAGAGTTTGTATATGACTTTGGGAAGCAAATCCATTCAACCAAACTGCAGCTAATGCATCTATAGGAAGAACATTGTGGGCATTGTGAGCAATATTGAGAGTCTGCAGATACTTTGAGGTAATTACCTGGAAATATTCTTGAGGTATAAATAGTTAATTATTGGGTTTTGTTTTTGTTTTTTTTTCAGAAGGACGGGAGGTTTTGACAGACTGTAATCTGAACAAATCCCAGGAAATGGAAAGTATGGATAATGCGGAAGATATGAAGGAACACAACCAGTCTAATGAAGAAGCAGGAGGTAAAGTGGAGATTGCATTCTGAAAAATAAGTTCTATTATGTCTTTTTATTCATCTAATTATGCTATGACAGTGATTAGAAAGTTTATTCTAGATCATGACTCTGGTTTTCCTGCATGTCTGTAAAAGGAATAGCAATACAATTAGTTTAGAACATTTCAACGTGCTCTAAAGGAGGAGCAAGTGCTTTCCATCGTGTGCATTTTATAAAGGTCACTTTTGCAGGATCTATGAAATATGGATAGCAAGATAAAAAAGCATGTGCATATGGTGAGCTCTTTTAATGTGAGTTGCAGAATACAAATTCATAAAAGTAGTTTACATATGACAAATGTGTGTGTTAGGACTGTACTTTTTATTAATGTTGTTCACCGACTCTGATATCTGAAAAATAACTTGGCGATTTTTTTTTTTTTGAAAGAAAGGACAGGTTACCCCGAATTCATAGGACAACTCAGCCCTGTAAAATTTAAAAGTGTAGTAGTAATCCTGTACTTTAAACTGTGGGTGAACAGAAGGTTGGTCAGTTTACCATGTTTGTTGTTAAATTTGAACGGTAAACCCTTCCTATAAAACTCTGACGGAAGACACGGGTATGAAAAAAATATTCATATATACTATTTTTTGTTTAAGAGGTCCTACATAAATGCATATTTCTGTGTATCTTTAAAAACTAGTAGGCCCTTTTCACTTAACAGACAAAAGATAAAAGAAGCAGCTCCTGGATTCAACAATCTTACAGGCCCTCAGAGTTCAGGATTTGTATATGTTTACGTGACATCGATGCAGAGCAGGGGACTTTGAATTTCTTCCTTGATGTAGAAGCTCATAAACTGAAATCACAGCATTAATAAACATTCCTGCCAGTGAGCTGAGCATGTTCATTTATGCCAGTTCTCAACCACAAACAGTGAAAAATGCTGCCTGGTAAAGGATGTGGTATACATATACTGGGGAAGAGACATACATTGTTTTACCAGTTTCACGTTGCCTTTCAAGTACTGCATGTCCATGGCAGTACAGCAGTGTCAAGACAAATTACGTCTGTGGCTTTGGTTAGTAGTTTTGAGGTAGCATTTACGTATCGCATGAATCAAGCAAATCACTAAAGAATTGTCTCTGTTTTGGTTGCCCAAGTAGCCTTGGTTGTTCCCTGTAAAATAAATGTGATTACTTTTATTTTGGACTAAAATGAAATGTTCAGAGGTTAAACTTTTGCATTATTAAAGATTAAACTTTTTCTATTTATTAACAAAGTACAAACCAACATAAAACACTCAAGGGGGTGCTGCACTAGCAAAAGAGTCCATGAGGAGCGTGAAATTAATCTCACTTAGGTATCTACAGCACTGGTGTCTAGAACTGTAGTGGTATCTGGCCTTTCTTGACAGTCGATGGAGAGAGAGCCCGCAGATTTTCTAACCAAATTTGGGTGTCTGATTTAGGATGAAATGCCTCGTGCCCCCAAAGCTTGGGCTTGAGTTCTGCTCTGCTTACCCTAAAAAGAGAAGTTTAATGTTTTTATCCACAGTACATGGAAGGCTTGAGCCTTTTCTACATCCAAGGCATCTGATCTCTCTTTCAGATCCCACAGCACATAAAATATTCACAGCCATATTCCAGCATTTTGTCTGTCCCTTATGTCATTTCCACTCGTGCTAGCTCACTTCTGCCTTTGCTTTCCCAGTGTCCGTGTCCTTCGCTCCTCCTAGTCGCCCCGCTGTGGATACAGGAAGCCAGGGTTTCTTTCACAAACCCCTCAATATTGACCATACAAAAGGAATTGCTCTAGCTTCTGCCCACCTTCCCATTCCACGAGACCTGTCTATTCCGCTGGCATGCACAGCGTCATGGCATTAAGCGAGTCTTTATTCCATTCCTCGACTGTCCTGTGCCCTCCAGCTTCAGCACCATTTCTCAGGCTCTTTTCCATACATTTAAGTCAGGTACAACTTAAAGACTTGTGAGAGAATGTTTATATTGATACTGCTCTTATATGCCATTCATTTTTTATATTGCTGCTGATGTCTTAAAGTCTACAATTTGTTCTGGAATGCAAATCCTGAAAATTTACATCTCAAAGATAATGCTATAACTATCAATAAAATATCAGGTCACTCTCTGATAGACTCCCTTACCATTAGAGCGTTCATTCCTTATAAAGTGAGTGTGAATCTACTCAGTACCGCAGTGCTCTAGTCTTTGATTCTCACCATAGGAATAAAGAGATGATTGCTGGGACAAAGCTGTTTTAAATGTACCAAAAAAAGATAGCTACAGTATATCAGTGTAAAATGGCACAAAATAAAATATATATATTGTGTTTACTTCATTGCTTCACATACAGTTCTCTACAGTCATTCTGATACCGGAAGCACAATAAATCTTAAATATGTAAGCACGCTGTGCTAGGACTTTAGGCTGTGCGACTGTCAGTAGGTGCGTTTAAATTTCTTCCTGACAACGCCAGTTCAGTTGCTGTTGGATACTGAAATTCAGAAATAACCTTAGCTTTCATGTCATGCCTACTATATAGATTGCAGATCAACAGTAGCAGCTATGTTAGTCACTGAGCAGTCCTTGTGGGTCAATAACTATCTGTCTTACTTCTAGATAAGTGAAACCACATTCTGACAGTGCTGCCTTGGTGGGAGTATTATCGTTCGGGGATCACTGACCCTGGTAAAAATGAGTATATAGTATTCTCCAGAATCACAGAATAGAAATACCTTTGGTATCGGTGATGGCTCTTGGGAAATGGATTGTGTCCTGCCTACACCTGAAAAGTCTCACTGTTTAAAGAAAAACCAAAAAGCTTTGGCACTTTTCCAGGTGTGATCACTAATACCCTCACTGCAAATCAAATTTAAAGAGAAATAATGAAAAACATTTGTGTGGTTCTCATAAGCGTTAATCGTGGTATTCGTGATCCACTCATTTTGTGAGCGAGCAATTCCACTTCAGTATCTTCACAATTCATCGTTGATGATAGTCTGCATCGCACAAATCTCTCCTTTTTTTATCCTGAAGCCCTGCATGATCCATGCCCACAGGTTTTGTTCCCTCTGCTGAAGGCCATCATAAGAACGTGAGGCCACTGACTCATAGAGTGAGATCAAGCATTTGATAGCCTGCTTTCCACTGCCTTAATATGTCTATAACATGTTTTCCTTCAGTACAATTATGTCTGTTTTTTCCATGTTTCTTCCAGCATTCATAGTAAGTAGTAATCTTCCAGTTTCGTGGACTATACATTTTTTGTGAATCTTACATTATTAATGGGTGACACTCTAAATACATCATGGGGACTTACTTTGGGACTTTGAGTAGAAGTTGGAGCCTGGTCAAATCTAGATATTGTCTAACTCTAGGTTGGTGGAGCCTTTTATGCTAGGTCTGCAGAAAGTGGTTCCGTGATCCTTTCAAAAGGCTACAGAAACTTCATAAAGGCACTAAATAAACTAGCGTATAGGGCTGAAACATCACAACTGGTCCTCTTCGTATAAGAAAATCCACTTTTTCAGGAAACAATTCTGTATTTATACTTCTCCGAGCACATGCAAATGCACTGGCTGATGTGTTGTTCATTCTGTCTGTGTCATAGCTGATGGAGGTGACCAATTCCTGTCCTATTATATACCCCTTTTAAAAGGGCTTCAGCTATGGTGACTGCTAAGTATAGGGCAAACAATCAGGCAGAAGGCGATAGTAATATGTTAATTAAAAGCTTGATGGAGAACAAGAAAAAAAAAAAAGAACCTTTTTTTGCCTCAAGGGAATGGAAGCTGCATGCTGCGGTGCACATGGTGTATGCTTGCCTGCAACCATAAAAATAAGCTGTTCCCATGGTGCTTCCTGTATCTAGTCTGAAAAGAGACCAGCAATGAGGCAGATAGGGGAGGAGGCACTTAATTTCCCTTGTTTCTCTGTGTGCCCCCAACACTGTTACTTTTGGTGGCCAAAGTTGAAGCGTCCTTAATTTAAAAATTAAATAAAAAAAGGCACGTTCTTTCCTACGGGAGTCACAGGCAAGCACAAGTGTTTAATTATGTCTTAATTCCCTCATCTGTTGAGGCAGACAACTTTTCGGGTGTTATGAATGTCAGCTAGCTTTCATGGTTGTGAAATAAAAAGAAATAGAAGCCACATTTGTGGTTTATGGATGCTAATTGCTGCTGCATTTAGGTGTGTGAAAGGGGGCGGTTAAAAGGCTGGAGTGAGACAGGAGAGGATGACAAACCCTCGCTTAGGCGCGTACTGAGGTTCCAGTGGTGCTGCTAGCACACGCACTTATCTGCTTGAAAAGGAAGTGCCGTTTTTTATCAGAATATTACATCTCCCAAGCCCAGATCGAGCCCTACCGCTCATGGGACTCAGGGGTTATCTCACAACATCAGCAGCACTGTGCTGCAGAAGTTCACTTAACAGGGGATTTCTGTAAGTGTTAAAACCAGGCAAGGAGTCTGTACTGCTTAACTGTGTCAGGTCTCTCTGCTCTGGTGGCTACACATGAACTGAAAGTTGCATCTGAGTGTTATCAACAAAAGATCCTCCTGACATTGTTTTAGCTTTACAGTACTGTACTGTCAGCAGCAGGAATGCTGCCAAGCACGTTCAGTGACATCAACACAGCCAGTTGTGTCACCACAGCCCGTAATGATTGACATCAGCTTGGACTATCCTGCACGATGGGTAGCCCAGAGCACCCAGGACTGATACAGAAACTCGGATATTCCGATTGCCTTGAAATAATCAGAAAAGTGCAGCTATTTCTTATTCTAATTAATCCATTATAGTTAGCAGAAAAGAGAAGTAGCTTTTGAGATGCCCCGACTGTGGGTGTAAGCTATCAGACATGACAAGGTCTGGAAGGAGAATGGATGCACGGCATTGTTCAACAGATGATGGACTCCTTCCTGTAACTTTTAAAACTGCATTTTTCTTCTTTTGTTCTACAATGTGCGTCTTGGTTTCATACAAAAGAACTCCGTGAAATTAAAGGTGGGAGAAATACTTATCCCTTTGGCATTGAAATAAAATCTAGTCCAGGGCAGGTGAGTTGTGGTGTGTTCACCCCCCCCAGCAGGAAATAAGTGGAAATGAATAAAACGGCCCTAGGAGCTCAAATCACATGTCGTTGTAGAAAATAATCCATTTTTAGAAATATGGGTTGGTGGAAAGGAAATCAGTTAATTAAGATGACTCACGTTTTGCCCCCAAACTTGGCTGTTCATTTGGCACAAAATGTGTGAGTTTAAGGGGCAGGTTTACTACTGTTTGTGCTGCTGTAAAGGTATCGGAAAGCAGAAATAAATCCACAAGGGTCGAAACTTCGTTAAAAGGCAGTGAATAGTTCCATGAGCATTGGAACTGATGAAGCTCAGTTTCCAGTGGGGTTGTGTCTTGTCGCTGGCTGACTTTTAATTGAATTATGCAAAGTTTGCATCGTGTGCTAGATGCCACGTTTTACTTCTGGTACCTCAGGCTAGCTTTGCCATATTCTCAACACCATCTCCCATCACTCTGCATTCAAGTGCTCCAGTTCTTGTTTCTGTTTTTGTTCCTTCTGCTGCTCTGCAGGAGCTGTTATGAACTTTGTTTAATTCAGAGCTCAATTCCATATATCCTTGTTGAATAGTCTGTTGCTACACATCACCTGCCAAGTGTGCCAGACACAGCGGCTGTTTCTCCTGATGCAGGAGCACCACCTCCAGGAGCGGTTCAGGGAGATGTGGGTACTCCTGGGCTGTCTGTTGAACAACCTGCTTGTCAGAATAGAGTAATTCGGAGAAGCCTTCCCCTCCGCCAGATAGGATTGGATTTGGTGTACGAGTCTGATTGTGACTAAGGGAACACAGAGGGGATGCATATGCTTCTATAGAAGACCAGGGTAAAAATAAATCACAATAATTTAATTATAAAAGCCTGAATTTGGAGAGAATGTACTTGTAATCTAAAATTCAAGTCTCGGAATGTAGATTACGTACTACTGGAATTTTTTTTATAGTCGAATCAAATCAATACGCTTAGTTTTGTGAAGATTATGGTGTTCAAGGATTTTGAGCAACACCTTAACCAAGCTCCTGTCTTCAGTTTCTAGGTGTTAAAATTCCATTGATATTTATCACGTATTTCCCTCTTCTTCATATTATATTATATTTTCTCTTCATATTATATTTTTTCTAGTCTAAAACACAAAAGTAAGCATTGTAAGAAAGACTTTTGGGAGAAGAATTAAAAAAGGCTAAATGAAACTACACTTTCAACTTCTCGGATTTGAAGTTCATTTGAAAAAGCAGTTGACCAGAGCCCATCATGCCTGAGTGGTCGTATTAGTAATAGGTCCCTTGATATAACTAATGAAGGTGATTATCTGAATTTAACATGTGGCCTTTTTCAGTCTGACTGTTAGGTCCAGATGTTCTCTGATTAACTGTCTAATTGAAGTCTGATTTAACGGTTGTGATTGTATCTGGCTTTCTGGACTTTAGGAATTGTAATTTTAGAAATGTTTTCTATGAGTGATGTTATCTTAACGGTAACAGAAGGGAAGAACTTGTACATTTTCATCTTTTTCTGTGGGTTTTTTTTTAAGAGGGAGACTTT
Organism: Himantopus leucocephalus; assembly: GCA_003993805.1. NCBI lineage: Eukaryota > Metazoa > Chordata > Aves > Charadriiformes > Recurvirostridae > Himantopus > Himantopus leucocephalus. The sequence continues at coordinate 5,017,281 of RSEF01000027.1, forward strand.
AAAGATACTAAGATTTGAAAGTATAATGTTAACAGGTGTCATGAATGAAACAAAATTCATCTGGGACAGGGTTTGGAAAATGTGGGCACTGTAGGCCCAGGGATGTGGGATGGCATTCCCTCTGATCCTCTGTGCTCCTGGGCAACACTGGGGGTACAGCCAGTTGAGGAAAAATGGCAAGCTATTGACACTTCTTTAATAATAAAAAAATAATTTAAACCCTGTGATAGTTTTAGCATAGTACTAATCATAGTTTCCTAGCCCCCTGTCATATTGTCTCAGGTAATAACATTCTGCTTCCCCAAATTCTGTTTGTAGTTTCAGTTAAATGCATTATTTTTCATTTCCTTCCCTAAAGCGTGGCCTGGTGTTGCTCTGCAGTCATCCTGTTTAACTCCAGCTTTGGCAGCACTCAGTTTTGGATACCATTTTTCCTTTATCACTATTTCTGTTAGTATAACTAATGTATTTTGGAAAACTTTTTAATGGAAGTCCTAAAAAGCCTACTAGATTACTATTAGGCAGAAATTGGTAATACATGGGATATATCAGGTATGAAAGTATATATTTACACAGGAAAATACATCTTTATAACAAAAATCTTTGAATTTGAATAAGATGCTTTAAGAACCAGTTGTGTAATTCAAGTTTCCCGGCTGACATGAGCTTGGAGATGATGTGTGTTGTTTGATTTTTGTTGTTGTTGCAATTAATTGTACAACTAGATAAATTATACTGTGTTTTAATGATGGAAAGACACTGGTATTAATGAAGTAGAAAATACACATCCGAGTGCTTGGAAAATGATGCCTGGTTTGGTTGGGTTTTTTTTCCAGTTCTCAGTGCTGCATTTCAATTTGATTTGTTTCTATTTTTGTTTCAAGTCACAATAAAAACAAGGAAACTCATTACCATAGAGCATGCACTCCACAAAGGGGAATTATGAAAGTTTCTCTCCTATTTTTAGAAGTGAAATTTCCACCAGGTGCATACTACACTGGTTCATTTAGGAATTACCACTTAAGTATGCTTTATAGAGTATCTGAACAAAATAGATGCTTGGGTTTTGTACAAAAACAGATAGTGAACAACAGTACTAAGAAAATACTGGAAGGCACAATGATAAAATAAAATTAAAGCCGATATGTCCAAGTAATAATTTTTAGTAAGTCAAGGAAGTGAAATCTGTGGATTTCCAGTGCGTTGTAGAATGGAAGTACTGTATGCAGTACTTGGATTTGTACGGCAGAAGAATCTGCTTTGGCCTGTAGTGACACAAAAAGGGCACCTCTGCTGTGGGGACACCTGAGTGGGACAAGTCCAGCGGCGTACGTGCTGTACTTGTTTATTGCCACTATGTTTTCATTACCGTTGTTGCCACTGCTGTCTAGCTGAAAGCTGATCTGCTTCTAGGTGATTGCTTCTTCCTTTGTTGGCAAACAATGATCTCATAAAAGCGTTGCTGCTGTTGTAAAAAAGTGAGCTTATCACTGGAGTCAGTGGAATAAACAAAGCCAAATTGGGCCAAAAATGCTTGAACTTTCCCTTCCCTAGAATTGGTATCTGCAGTGGTGTAGGCGTCAGACATGGACAAAAGTTGCTTTATGTCTGACTGTTGGCTCTAGTGAAAAAAACATAAAATCTCATGTTGTTATTGTGTAACTTCACATTTTATAATTTCCCATTACTTATAGTCTCCAAATTTTTGATATATACATGTATGTCATATGTAATTGTTTTCTTCTTGTTATTTAAGGAAAAAAGCTTAGATATAGCATTGATTTTTTTTTTCAGTTTACAATTGTGATGGGATGTACTGCAAACCTCTCTTTATTCATTAAGGAATAGGGGTGGGTTTTGCTTCATGACATATCTTCCCCCCACAGCGTGTTAATTCCGTTGTAGAGGTGTTTTTCATAAACATGCAGGATACTGACTTTAATTTGGAAACTCTGCTGACTTTTTGAGTTTCACCACGTATGTCTGTTCTGTTTCAAACTGGTTTAGGTAAAGGAATCTTGCATTCTGGGAGGGGACCAACTCTAGTATGTGTACGCTCGGTTTTCATTTTATACTGCTATTTCTGGGGACAATTTGTGGAGATAACGGTGATGAATCATCAGTTAATACCTGTCAAATCCAGGTAGTCACAAGAATCCTTCAATATGCACACGTATAGACTCCCTTCTTGTTCTTCGGCATCTGAATCCTATTAACAGCTGTCAAAACCTGGTAAACTATTTATATGCTTTCACAATTTGTTTAATTGGATAGTTAGGAAATGGCATACAAGAAAAGCTTTTCTTTTTTCTTTTTTTTTCCTTTAGTCTGGCTGAACATCTGTAGCATTAGGGGCTCATTATCTCTGAATTGGCATAGCAAATCAGCAGCATCATTAAAATGCCACATTAAGATGATTAAGTTTCTTTGTTATCCAGTTGACTTTTTGCATGTGCTGAGGATTTCATGATTATGACCCCACTCCTTGTAAAACACTTGAGCAACATCACCCTTTTGTGCCGTTGTCTTTAATAGCTTCTGGTTTTTATTCTTTGTGCTTTTCATAACACTACTGGCAAACTTTGCTTAACAACAGTACAAAACTTACGTTCTTTTCTCTATATTTGATGCCAAGGTCTTGGATTAAATATAGTAATTGGGGGGGTTTTCCTTCGGAGACTTCCTCCTAGAGAGGATAGCTAAGATAAGACTCTAGCTTGTCCTAATTGTTTGCTGCTATTTACTTCTTTTTTTATTCATGCATTTTATAGAACATATACAACCACTGTTCATGTGGTGACTCAGTCTGAAGTTGCCACCACAGCTTTATTTTGGATTTTTTCCAGAACCCATTGTTTTTACAGTGTTTCAGGTGAAACAAAAATATTACTCTGGAGTACGTCTTTCATCTTGTAGTCATCTCCCCAGGAAATGAAACCATGTGCATCAGCCTTAACGCATCACACTGGTACTTTGTTGTGTAAAATCTACAACATTTTTTTCTGCAGTGTATATTACCTTCATGAACTGCCTCAAGAAAAATAGTTACCTGGGTTGGACACCATGAATGGTTTTTTCCTCTTACAACCACTTTGCTTTCCTAAGCACTTCTTTTTCAACTGGGGTAACTTTGTTAGTGTTGTTAGGCATAATTGTGTTTTTCCTCAGCTAAATTTCCCTTTTCTCCTTGAAGTTACAGCCACCTTCCTCTTGGTTCAGTTGGATCAGCCCGGAAACTCCCTAATTTCATTAAAACATGTTGATACGATTTTTAAGTGACAGATACAAACCCTTCCACACAGCTGCCGATCTTCTGATCTCACAGTATTCCTTGTGCGTGCCAGTACACAGAGAAAAAGTCAGGGCTGAAAAGGGAATTTGGTTGCTTCAGACCTCTGCAATCACTTGGTTAATTTTGGGTTGGTCTGTACTGAGCTGTCTTTTCCTCAGATGGCTCTGTACCAAAGCTTGCTTCTGTATTGCTGTCAGGAAGGCAGGGTGGACTCTATAAACAATAACAGGTGTGTTAGGACAGAAAAATTCCAACCCTTCTAACATTTCTTTGGTTAAAAAAAAGCCTCTTTCCTTCTGCTGTCTGTTGTTCTGAGTCATCAGAAGGTGAATTTTTCCGTTGAGGTTCTTCAAATGCCCACATGCAAACTGAAGAGCACTTGGGCTTTGGTGGGATATCATCGACAGCTGGAGAGGTGGTGGTGTTTGTTAGGGGGAGGCAGTGGTGGAAAAGCCTCGATCAGAACTCAGCTGCATCCTTCTCTGCTACTGGAAACAAGCAGAAGTATTGCAAGCAGTCAGCATGCAATGTGGAAAATGCAGAGGTAATTATTTTCCTCGGTGGAACCATAGGATGGCTTGCCCAGTTTGTGCCAGTCAGCAAGTGCTTGCCACGAGGAACTCAAACCAGCGTTCTTGCGATGCTACATGAACACTGGCATAACTCTGTAAAAGAGTGAAAAGCTGTGAGCCATGACTTGTGGTGAGAAACAGTAGAAAACGGTAGAGAAGTCTTCTCAGTTGGAGGTTACAACTAGTCCGCCACTGCTAAGCAATCACATTTGATGCAGACGAAAGGTGAGACGTTAAGTAGAAAGTGGGAATTGAAATTGTATCTGAAAGTACCAGCAAGGTGCAGCTGCAATGCGTACTTCCTTTTACCATGCTTTGCAGGATGTAGCAAATTATTTTGGAACTGTCTTGTTTTGAGAGGGGGAAAAAACCAACCAACTAACCAACCCCCCTTTTTTTGGGGAAAAGAGATTCTGTTGAAAGCTGCTTTCAGCAACTGGCAATATTTTTTCCTTAGAGTGATGGAAATGGATGCATAAACTAATTTTGAAGGAGTCTTGATAGCAGGATCACCCTTGCACCTTCGGACATGAGGCAGAAGGCACCTGCAGAGGAAACCCTGTTTCAGTGGAAGTAGGAATCCCCAGGGTGTGAAGCAGAGCTAGTACTGAAGAAGGAGCAGAGAAAAATGGCCCATTTGTAGGTGAATCTACAGAGGTGACCCTCTGAGCAAACCCCCAAACCTGCGTGAGCTCTTCTGGGACCAGGGCAGTCAGTCGCAATACCAAACTCTAAAAAACATCTAGGATAGGGGGATAAAACCACACAATATGGGGGGAAAAGCCATCCTTCTGTGGATATCATCATCTAGGGAGAGCACCAAGGGGAATTTCAGAGTTTTCCACACTACTGTGGATTCTTGCATAGGATGAAGAAATTATCACCCATGTGTTTCTTCCACCTCACTTCAACCCAAAGTAAGATAGATTGGCGGGGCTTAGTGTAAACATTTAGGATAGGAGAGTGATTTTATCGCTAAAATATAGTTGAAAATTTTGATTTCATTAAAGTATTTGTTGCCAGATCTTTATTTTTTAGTGCCGCTTTTATGTTGCCACCTCATTTTCGCTGTCACTCATTGTTTGTTCTCGGCATTTGATGTGGTTTATTACTCAGAACCAGAGCTAATACATATTCAGCAGTCCATGTTCTGTACTTTGGAGAAAGGACAAGTGATTAAGTGCCATATTTAACTGTCTAACCCTCAGTTTTAGAGAGGAGCAGGTGGCCATGAGAACAATACTTTCAAACAGGAAACTATGTATTTTATCTCTTAGTGCTTTTCTTCACTTGGTAGCTTGAGGCATAACCCAAGTTTCAGCCATAGCCTAGCTCTTGTCTAGAGGGAAAAGTCAGCTTTAAGCAGAAAAAAGCTGTCCTGTCAATTAGTAAGGATTTTAATGCGAGTGCTGGTAATGCTGGAGTTAATAGTGGGAAGGAAATTCCGCAACATAAGTTGGGAATCGTCAGCTGTTTATATAGTGTGACCAATTTGCTTATAATTTTACATGGGAGCATTATTGTTAGTAAATTATTAGCTACTTCTTACATTCTCCTCTTGTCATGAAATTGCATTCATTTAAGGCAATGTCTTTGGTTTTCTCTGGACATGGCTCCAGGTCCAGGATCCTAGTCAAGGGCCATGGATGCTGATCTTCATGAGTCTTTGGGTTCTTTGCCACACACTTGCAATATGACTTCGGACAAATCTTTAAATGTTTCTGGGATACATTTATTTATCAGGAAGTCTTTACGCTGCCACTGCTAGTTTTACTCACATAGTAACCTTATGGTACAGGTATCAAGATTATTGGATGCTCCTTACACATTTGAGATCTTTGGATAAAAATTGTAATTTGCAAGTGAAAATTAGGATTATTGATTAGGATTACCTGATGAGAATCTATACCGTGGGAGCACTGGAAGTCTTGTACTGGATCAGACATACTTCTTAGGCATGTTTCAAGCACAAGAGTCTCCACAGGAAGATATAAGTATCCTTTTTAATTTGTATCTTTCTGTGTTTCCAATTCAGAGGAACACCCTGAGACGCTAATTTCTATAGGCTAATTGTGAGTTGTGGGAATAAGTATTTTCTTTTGATTCCTGAATAGTACCCTGTAATTGCAGGAGACGTTTGTACTGTATTATACTTTCATAATCTGTAGAAGGAAATTATCCATCAAAGGTAATTAACAGGCAGGTCAATATTTTTAAAGGTTATCTCACTGTAAGTATCACTAAGTGTATATGACCAATGAAGCTTCATGTCTCAACTGCATTTCTGCATCTTTGGATGTTGAAGTAAAACTTTTAGGAAGCTTGATAATGTAATTTTATGTAATTTTTGGTGAGTTTTTTCCTAAGATACTTCGTTGTGCCTAAGATGAGCATTTTTTCACTTTTATGCTTTGTTTTACCTGCAGATGATGTGGTTAAAGTGAAAGGTGAATACAGTGAAAGAGAGGAGAGTGCTTTAAATTCAGAGCCTATGGAAAACGCAGAAGAATCTGAAATGCCTTACACCTATCCCAGAGAATATAATGAATACGAAAGCATTAAACTGGAAAGACATTCTGGTTCATATGACAACGTCAGGCCAGCTAGTGGAAAAATGAATTGTGATATCTGTGGATTAGCCTGCATTAGCCTCAATGTCTTGATGGTTCATAAGCGTAGCCACACTGGTAAATATCCCTATATTATTCTTGTAAGAGCTGAATTCTGAAAGGATAATAATTTGTGATCTAGACTGCTTATTTTAAAAAAGGATGCCAAAATCCGGATTTCCTTGTTCAGTCCATGCTGCCACGTGATCCCTAGCAAGTTGCTCACTTTTCTGTGCCTCACTTTACCCACCTTTCTTCTTATCAGGATTGAATGTTAGTAAAAGCATGTTTGTGAGGCATTTTAAGAATTTTGGATGAAAGGCACTATGTTATTTAAGTATGTCAGGCACAAACCACAAGTTAGATTGGTTTTGTGCTGCCATTTCCAGTCTGTATATGTATTTCTCTTTGTGCTATACTTTGGCAACAAACAAATAAGCATCTTAGGTTTCGACCTGCAGTAAGATAAGACTTTATTTTTTTTTTTCTAAAAATTGCTAGCTTGTTGGAATCAGCCTCCTCCAGAACACTTATGTCCATGGAAAAACTGTACAGTGTTTTCCATAGTTGTACATGCGTTACAAGAAGCTCTGACACCAGAGCTGCATGTAACTCCCACTGAAGTCAACGGAAAGGCTGTGTGTGTTTCTATAGAAAGAAATTGATCCAGTATCTCATTCTTTCCTCTTCCAAAAAGGAAAGGTATGAGGATAGCATGATACCCACGTAACCATTAAATGTCCTTTTTTGTATGTCATTTTAAGGTGAACGGCCATTCCAGTGTAATCAGTGCGGAGCTTCCTTTACTCAGAAGGGTAACCTCCTCCGCCACATTAAACTACATACAGGGGAAAAACCTTTTAAATGTCATCTTTGCAGTTATGCCTGCCAAAGGAGGGATGCGCTAACAGGTCACTTAAGGACACATTCTGGTAAGTGACTTCAAAGACACTTCATGTGTTTTACATGTGTGTCACTAGGACACTAGGTGTGGAAAATAGAGATTCAGTCAGCAAAGTTTGCTCAGCCGGTCTAGTTTTGAAGAGTCAACAAATAGCAGTGACCACTCACTCTGCCTGCTGTGCTGATGGAACCATCTTGGAACTTGGCTCTGCTCTTAATGCAGAAAGAGGGCACAGGGAAACCCGCTGTCACAGCTGTGTGCTGTGAGAAACGGCCAGCCTAGATACCTGCTTGCACAAAATAACTCCTTGGTATTTTCCAGTGAGTGGAGCTAGCTATGCCAGCAAGCTCTGAAATGGAGGACTTGCATGGAGACGTGCTTTGCTGGGACTTCTTTCCATTCCTATCCTGAGCTGCTGGGCTAGCTCTAGGAGCATAATCCAGGACAGCACGACTCTGTTGCCAGTTAACACCTTGCTGTTGTGTAGTGCCTTTCATCTGAAGGTCTTAAGGTGCTCAACAAATGGTTTTTCTCAAGACTTAGGGTGTTCCATCCATTTTACAGATGGGAGAAATGGAGGCACAGAGCTGAGGTGACTTGAATAACAAGCCAGGTATAAATTGATTAATCTTAGTTCCCCCGGTTCTACAAGAGCCAGGTTGTGCTTACCCTTTGATTTGTGTATATCCTGTGTTACACAGGGGCCTGTAAAGAAAACATTTATTCTAAATGACAGATGTTATCTCTGCACTGCACTTCACAGAAAAAAAAGTTCAACCTCACAAAGAATCAAAGTTAAAAATGAGATTATCTGGCATGGATAAATGAGATTCTGATTTCATCAAGACCCAGCACAGTGGTGGTGACTGTCCCCCACCAGCACAATGCTAAAAACATCATGCTTCAGACTCATTGTGTGGTTATTGTGACTGAAGTTCTAAGAGCTGGCTTATTAAACACTGTAACGAAAATCTCTTCAAGTGAATCACATAAATAAGCGAACAATTGCATTAGCAGTAGGAAGTATGGTGTTTTTGCACAGTATACAAGGCAAGGCTATATTTGCGCTGTACAGGCATGGTATTTTGCCTGGGTGTGTTAGAGGATGTCTGTTCACAAAACGGTAATGAGATAATTTAGGGAGTGCTTCCACGCCTTGTCTGTGAGGCACTGGGAAAGGCTGTGTGGATAGCTTGGGCTTCAAACGGGTTCGCTTTAGCTTAAATGAATTAGGAACATAATTCACTTTCCAATAAATGCCTTTGGAAATGAAGTGAACCTCACATATGATTTTGGTTTGGTTTAACTGCATCAGTTTCATGAAATCCTTGAAAAACCCTGCGTAGACAGGACCTACGTCAGGCAGTTAGCACAGTTGCAGTCCCAGTTTAGCAGCGGTACAGTTGGTCTTCCCTAGGGAAGTTACGCCAAGAAAAGTTGTCAGCTAGAGCAGGGCTCTAGGAACCTGAGCTCCTGGGAACAGTGTCTAATTGTAAATCCTGTCCTTTTCTGGTGCTGAGCTTAGGGGCTGAAGAGGGCCTTGCAGGAACTCGGCATGTGCAGTGGGTTTCACCCTTATGTAACTCTAATTTTGTGATGACGACAGTGCTCATAAACTTAACAGAAATTTAAAGCATTCTCCGTGAGCTGAATATATGCTATTAGTAACTATGTATTTGAATGTCAGAGAGACAGTGTTTTAGTAGTCTCTTGTGGTTATTTTATACTGCTCTCTTATTTTTCTAGTGGAGAAGCCGTACAAATGTGAGTTTTGCGGAAGGAGCTACAAGCAAAGGAGCTCATTAGAGGAGCACAAGGAGCGGTGCCGTACTTACTTGCAGAATGCTGGCATGTGCGAGGCTGGTGAGTTTATAACATTACAGTGGTTTTGGGTTTTTTTGGTACATTGCAGTGCTTAAAAAAGGGCATCTGGTAAGCTGTTAATTCACAGCCTGAGAACAGTTTTTACTACAATCATTTTCAATAACCTGAGGGGCTGTAACATTTTATAAAAGGGTCTGGTTTAATGCATCCCTCAGGCAACTAGCTAAAGAATGCTTTTATTTTAATCACTTTTTTATTTCACAGTTACTTTGAATAAAACCTCTAAAATACCTTGTATGCAGCATTTCTGTAGGTCACACTCACAGTAAATTAAATTATTCCTACATTAATGCTATTATGTGGCTTATTTTATTGAATCAGTTAATGCCCATGGTTGTTGACAACAGTTGTTCACAGTCTTGGTCCGCTTGACCCTTCCTTTTCTTTAGAATAAGCTCTGTTGGTCAGAATCAGTTAGAATTTGCAGAAGTTTTAGTGCCATGGATCTAGGGCATGGATATGGGATGGTATCCTGAAGGTGGCTGACAGATCAGCTTAGGAGGTAGTGCAGGGTAAGGGACTTCTTTAAGTATAGAGCTGTCTTTGAAAAAGGCTGAAGGTAAAATGTATCAAAACACAGTTTTTCTTATTTTCCTTTTCACAGTCTCAGTGCTGCAGGTCTGAAAATACTTTGGTGAAAAATAACTGCCATAATCTTTGAGCCTGCTTCACCTGAATATCAAAATGAACTTGTGTGATTTAAGTCCCACAAGACGCCAGTAAGTCAGGAAGGAATTCCTTTTCCCATTCAGAGTCAGGGAGTGGCTGTGACCTCCCAAAAGATTATACCACTAGTCTGTAGCAGAGCTGAGGCTACAATTTCAGAATTCAGGTTCCCATTCTTTTGCTATACAGCCTTAAAACAAACAAACAAACAATAACTTTAAGGGCTGGAGCTTCTTGGTTTTGATTGTGAATTTCGAATAGAATTTTCTTTACAAGGAAAATGTTAGACTGAGTTTTCAGAGAAGAAAACTAAAATGTAAAAATATACTTAGAGAGATGACAATGTTTACCAAGGCCCTTTAATAATTAAAAAAACTATTGTATTTAGTATATGATTATCATGCAAAGATTCTGCAGGCATCATCAGAAGCCAGGCCTGAAAACCAGTATGAAGCCCTGTTGATATATGATGAGAGCTCTGGGGGTACAAGAGTTCTTACCCTGTGCAGAGCGAGTAGGTTGGTGTATCAGGCTTTATGACACATGCACACACAAAAACCGCCATAAAGAAACAATGATTTAATGAAGTTAGAGTTTTATAGTTTTTTGTGGGCTATCTTCTTTTCAGCAAATGACATGTTTTTTAGAGCATTAGTAAAAGTAAATGGTTATCAGAACGTCAGCAAGTTTTGGTTTTCATGAGAACCCATACATATTGTAACTGTGGTTTTATGTTACAGTACGTACTCCCATGATGGCAATCACTCCGAGATGTCCACCACGTGAAAATGGAAAACATGATACCTACTATAGATTTCTGCTTTTAAATTATTCTCATGGTTTATATTCATTTCAGAATAGCAACATTTCACTTATCCAGAATCTGCTATGTAGTACTTAGTGCACTAGTACAGTATGCCTTAAATTGGTCACAGAGGAAATGTAAATTTCCAGTATGACATGATGTGGCTGTACCCTATGCCTTTAAGATCTTTGCACTTTTAAAAATATTGCAGGTTTTTTAGTGGAGTAGTAAGTTTTATGAAAAACAGGAACTCCAGTCTTGCTGAGGCATTTCCATTCAGTTCTCTGGTATCAGCACTATGTTAGATGACAGAATCAGAGAGAGGGAAGGCTGGAAAGGACCTCAGGAGCTCATTTAGTGCATTTGATTTGGTGCAGCATTTTGCACTTGTGTTTAGTGAACATCAGTTTTTGATTTCTGACCATTTTCCTTCTTGTCCACATCACTTTGAATTTTGGTACTTTTCTGAAGTCCTTGCAACCTTCTCATATGGAGCCATCTTTAAGCACAAGTATGCTCTACATGCCGTCATCCAATAATTAATTAAGACATTGAAAAGCATCAGGACCGCAGTAACCATTCTAGTTGCTTTTTAGTACGAGGTTTGCATGTTCCAAATGTAGCAGTGTGGAAATATTTCTGAAATAAAGGTTTTATGTAACAGTATTGCTAGAGCATTGCTCAGTCCCTGATAACAATCTCTGGTCACATTCTTCTCATTGCACAATAACCCACCTCTCTGTTCCACTCTCCATTATTTAGTGACCACATAGAGATGCTACAGGAAGCAATGCCTCTAATTTGAGCTCTGCTGTGTACTTTAGGGTTTTGTTAACGATGCCCGCATGTTCTAAAAATTATACTCACATTTATGGTGTGACAGAAACCACATTATGGAAACAATTCAGTACGGGCTAAATGATCGTGTGTTCGAGCTCTGGGCTGGAAGAAGAGTATCTGCTCTCTGTACATCTACAGAATGACATGGTGGTTAGGTGACAGCACTGTTGTAGAGAGGAGGCTCATCACCAAGCAATTACAAGAAAATATAAGTAGTCATTCATAATGGATAAATCACATTTGCACAAAAATTTTCTTCTGGAACTATTTTATAAACATAAGATCACAACTGAGACGTACACACCACTGAGGTAGGAAGCAGTACTCGGAAACACCACAGAGACGTCGCAGGTGGTGATCAGGAAGGCTGTAATCAGTCGCTAGCATTAGCTAAGTAGGAGACGGTGACCCAAGTTTAAAAGCGGTCAGGACATTGGAGCTAAACCCCATCCTACTACCGCGTAAAACACCATGGTCAGGAGCTTAACTTCCCATGTAATTCCAGAGGCACATGCGAGAGCACTGATCAAATCTGAAGAGGAGGGAAGAGGGCGATTTATTTGGTCTGCAGAGTTTCTTTCGGCATCCTTAGAGTTTCGGTTGGTTTCTGGCCATGCAGTTGAACCATCAGAAGTATTTAGCTTGCAGGACATTTCGAGGTCACAAGCTGAAATAGGTTAAGTGCTTTGGAAGTCTAGATTTTCTTTATAACTATTCCTTTTTTCTCGGTGTAACTTTGAACAAAGCACTTGACCATTTCTGTCAGTCCAGCCTGAAATCTATTTTAGATATATCTTATAGCTAGATAATTAATTCTTTAAACTAACGTCACGATGTGCAGTGGAATCATCCAGTGGGTAAGGTCATTGAAGAGGGAGACAGGGCATGATTATTTTTCTCTGTCAGGAAGTCTTTAGAGGATTTTGAGTGATTAAAAAAAAAGTTTCCTAAATACTAAATATTATTCTTAATTGTTTAATAAGTAATCCAGAAGAAAGAGGTGGGTGAGATAATTTTAAGTTAGCTTTGGATAAGGAGAGCAATGTTGTGGGAGAGAACCAGTGTAACCACCTGTGTCTCAATGGGAGCAGATACTGTTTCCCTAAGGCTGCCTTATGAAGATGTTGTCAAAGACCTTTTGTGGCCCATAAATAGAGATTATTTTTTTCTTTAGGCAAAAATGGCCGTTAGCAAGGAGCAGAAAACCTTAATGTGAAAGAAAAGACCCTCAGCATGAACATGAAATGGCAGACAGACATCAAGCTGGAAGATTGATACTTACAGATGTCCCAGAATATTATGTAGGTCAATAGTTACTGTCTCTTCAGCAATCTCGTCTGAGTAAAGACTATTGTTACCTCTGCAGGAAGCCGCTTGTCTGCCCTCTTGACACTAATTTAATAAAGTTCCCTTGGTGGCACATAAATAACATTGGCAAGACAAGCAGTCACTGGTATGCTACGTGTAGCTTCCAGTGTGTTTGTAGGGCTGGCAAAGAGGACTTACAGAAACTTCACTCTTTGAGTTCTGTCAGCAGATAGAGAAAAAGATTCTGAAAATGCGAAATTAAAGCTTTAATAGAACATGAGTACAACTCATGAAGTTAAAGATTGAGAAAAAGAGGAACTAGAAGAATAAGACAAATGGAGAAATGGTAGGGTCCAAGGAGCTGCTTTTATGACATGGATGAATTGTGCTTGCTTTCTTTTTTTTTTTTCTTTACAATGTAGATTTTTTAATATACAGCACTGTTTATATTATTATCTTGTTCAGGGTAGTTGTGAGTTGTTGGGGTTTTTAAAATTTAAATTACTATTATTAATGACTTTTGCAATGATCCTGTCAAGATTACAACCTTTCTGGGTTAGGGACAGTTCAAACCTTGAACTGCAGTTATCTAAAGATAATATAAAAAGCTCAGAAAGCCTATTCCAGTTTTTGGAGCATGAGAGTTAAACAGAAGTTCTGAAATTAACATTATTCTCAAGAATTAACTAGAACTTCTGGCCAAAATCCAAACGGATGATTATCTGCCTACCTAACTTTCCCTTATAGTTTCAACTTCATCTGATGTTTTGTCTCACTTTATGTAAACTCTTACGTAGCATCTTGGTATTTCATGCTGGAAGCAGATGCGTTTTTAGCAGTTGATGAATATATTTATGTAAGTCTCTAAACATACGAGAGTAAGTTGGAATAAAAATCAGACTAGAAAAGCAGTATGTTATTACCTTTAAGGCATTGTGCACATATGCCCTCTGTGGTTCTAGTTAACATGTACATCATGGGGTTACAGCCTGATAAAACAGGACTAAGGTGGTGCTGAGCTGGGGCCTGTTATCCATCCATCCTGAGTCATATTCGTAGCTAGCATTTGTGGCATTGAGTACTTATGAAGCACTTTACATTTTCAAAATGCTGAAGAAACATTAACAAATAGTTCTGGCTGAGGTTTGGTGAGTCATGGTTTGTGCTGACTGAAACTCGTATGATATCAATAACAGCAATAATAAACAAGTAGGGAGTGACTGACTTTGAAATGTATGGGGAAATGCCGCACACTAAGGTATGGAAGGATGATACTGCATTTTTATCACTTGCTGTACTTAGCAAACTGCAATTTAAGTCCTCTACTTAATAAAACAGGACTGAAGTGATACCAAAGTGCTTGTATCATTTTCCTCTGGCATTTTCCTCCTTCTTTCTTACATAGATTATGCTTCATATATTTAGGTATGCTAGTGCAATAGGACAACAACACAGCAGCCAGGATACTTTCACAGTCAGATCTAACCTTTTGTGTTACCTTGGGAAAGTAAATCACCCTTTCTTGTCTTCGTTTTCCTCTACTTACATACCAACTCTTAAAGGCATGGGCAGTCTCTTAAAATGTGTCTAGTTTTCACCACAGCGGTCCCGAACGCCGAAACTCTTAGTGCTACTTTTTAATATAAAAGTACCACTACCGGTACTTTGTTCTTCAGGCAAGAGCAAGCTTTTTGGGGGGAAGCCGCAGCGGTTATATTCAATATTAGTCTGGCAGTAGCGATATGAGGTGGCAGTTCTTCAGCTTGGCTGATCCAGCTCAAAAGCCCGTGCAGTCTCCATGAGGTGCGAGCAAGCAGTAATTTCCGTGAAATGCTGGGCGCTGGTGAGCACGGCTAAAGGACAACTCCGGAAAATGGGAAGATCCTTAAAACAGTTAGTGGCCCACTCTCCAGGGAGTGGTCATACAGCACATGTACTTTTCCTAAAATTAGAAATTCTGGAGGTTGTAACGAGCTTTAAAACACCTAACGCTAATGCTTACAAGTGTGCTAGAGAGAAAACATTCTTAATTAGTTTTAGCTGTAGCATTTAGTGATAATGACACCTGAAAAAAATAGAGTTAGAAGTGAATATTGAAAGATTGTAATATTTTTATTTTAATGGAATGTTGATATATTTTATACAAGTTTCTTAGTGATTAGTTAAGAAGACATCTACGCATGACTGATATCTAAAAAGAGTAGCAAGAGCACTGCATATCTTATGTTGAAGTTTTGAAGCACTGTGCCAGTCAGCAGGTGTCACACAGTCTTACTCAGAATAAAAAAGAAAGGCTGACAGAGGTTCTGTCTCCATCTACATTTTGTAACCAACCCTTCCAGCCAGTTTATTTTACACTTCCTCTTGCTAATGAAGATATTGGGTTTGTATGGTTTATGCTCTCCTTGCATGAGCTCAGGACTGCAAGATTAGTGTCTGTTTCTGTGCTTGGTTCCACTGACCGCAACTGGTGCCCAAGACGCAAAGAGCAAGAACGACAGAAAAAGCAAAACAAGTTTACATCAGATCTCCAAACTGTTTCCTCCCAGTTGGTGTGGCAAACTCCGGAGATTAAACCATTCATCTCTTCCTTTTTTTTTTTCTTTTTTTCTTTTTTTTTTCCTTTTCACCTACGTGTTGGTTTTTGTTGTTTTTTTTTCTTTTCACATTTTCCAAACTAGCAAGCGTGGAGGCAAGGCACATCAAGGCAGAGATGGGGAGTGAAAGAGCCCTTGTGCTGGACAGGCTAGCAAGCAACGTGGCAAAGCGAAAAAGCTCAATGCCTCAGAAATTTATTGGTAAGAACAAAAAACCTTTTCATGTGCAACAGTTAAATATGTGCAAGTTGGTAACCTATAGTACAATGCCTCTGCTTATTTTAAATGTCCTTCTCAAGTTTATAATCTAATCTAATAGAAAAGAGTATAAATAAAGTAACTCGAATTATTCTGATATGTTTTTAGTGATTTGTTGCGGGGTTTTGATTAAAATAAAAAGAATGTATTCTTTTAGATACTTGAACTGGATGGGAGCTACTATTGTGCTTTGTGTCTATTTGTGTAGGCAATTTATAAATATATTTTATGAGCTTCCATGTGTTGTTTTCTGTACCTGTGCATTTGAAATGTTCTCTGCTAGGCTCTTTACAGGAAAAGAACAGGAAGGCTTCATGCTGTTAAGAGCCGAGTGCTCTTTCTAGTCAGCAGGAGTTGAAGATACTTGCAGGATGCATGTGTGGAATAAGGCCTAAAGACAGAAAAATATTGGATTTCTGTTAGTCATCCTGCTGAATTTGAATATGATTAAAAAATATCAAATCCTTTCTTGTGGTAATTTAAGCAACAAGATGTTTCCATAGCATTCTCTTTGTATTTAATTTTATATGATCAGAGTTTTGCATGCTGGGGATCTTAAATACTAGTTTGGCAGGTTTTGTGTTTCAGTGAACGCCTGATCCTCTTGGCTAGCCTTAGTTCATTAACTTGCCTTTTAAGAAAATAAAATGCAACTCTTGTGTCCTGAGCAAAGACCTGACTTAGTCAGCAGTTGTATAATATTAGTACTAATAATGCCTTATTTGTTATATTCTGTAGGGTTCTGTACTGGGCACTTATTTTTCTTAATATAAGCATTACCTGCAGAGTAGGGGCCTGCGTGGTCGCGGGTGTTGACACACATGACTGGGGAGGGGAGAAACGTGGGGCTGCGTGTGCAGGCAGGGATCAGCCACTGTCAGACAGCCCCACCTGGCAGAGGGAAGTTCTGAGGACCTGTCTTGAACGTCTGGGGCTAAGGGCCAAACCTAGGTAAAGGTATGCTGCTAAATCCATAAAAGCAACTTAATTTTTGAAGGTAATGGAGCTCTTAGCGGATTTGGTGGGTAGCACTGGACTTTTATCTATGAAAACTGATAACTTTTATTTAGACATCTTAGTATGGCTTTAAAAAGGTCACCTTTTTGTACAGGAGTGAAGAAACACCAGCACACTCCATCTGAGTGCCTTTGGGTACTTAATACTGAAACTGTTGACTGTGTGATTTAGACTTTACATGTCATGCTGTGATTCAAACAGTAATACTAATGCAAATGTTTTTCAAAATCTTGAGCTTCCTATTTTTTTAGCACTGAGATCAGCTTCACCCTATCTTGTTTTACAACTGCTACCAATTCAATCTTTATGTATTTTATTAAACACGTCCTACAGCAGGACGCAACCACTCAGCTTATGCTTAAAGTTAGGTACTAGTGTTTTTCTGATTTGTTTTACCGTATGGAATAGATCCTTTTTTGATTTGTGATTGTGCTCAGTTACGTGGTCTCTAGGTGGCATGAACTCATACCGCGTCATGCAAGGGGTTTTGTGGAGAAGTTGGGGGACCCAGGGCAGTTCACCTAAAGGAACAAAATAACCGATTTATGAAACTTAGTGTTTTTCTAGAACCTATGTGATTGGCATGTTCTCGTTGGGTGATGTGTGAAAAAATTACTCACTTGGTCCCTTTTATCCCTGGGAAGTATGTTTACAAAAGCGGTCTGCCCGACCTTGATTTGACTTCTGTGACTTTCTGAACCGTAAGTGTAGGAGTACAAATCTGCCAGGACAGCTTTGTGATTTCTTGGGAAACGGCGTTCTCAGAACGGCTGCTGATTTTTCATTTTGTCAGGAAGACGGGATAGAGATGTATACTAACAAGGCATCTTTGTTTGGTTCATTTCTGTGAATGAAGTCTATTGATCAGAAAAAAAAAAATTATTATTATTTGAGGGCTCTACAGAGATTCATACAAGCACCAGGAGTCTTGCCCACTTTATTTTTTCACATTTTCATCTTCAGTAGCTACCTCGTGTGCACAAGTACAAGCCTCAAATAGGGACACAGATCAGCAGACCGTATACTTGACTCTCAACTTCTACACTGCTCCCCTTCAAAGGCTTCTCCTGCAAAGATTTTGTCCTCAGCTTTTCCTTTAGTTACGAGGGAACAAGGATTTGAATGGACGTTTATGATTTTGTGTTTCCTATTTTGCTGTGGATTTCCATTTTGCATGTGTATGGACCAAATCTACAAACCCTGACTCTTTGTACTTCCTGGTTTGATTAATGAAAGGGTATTTAAAAAAGAAAACCGACAAAAGAAAATAGCCCAGCAGAATAGATGTCTGTGCTGGTGGTACTTTGCTCTTGCACAAAACGCTTATGGGGCTGTATCTTCCATTGACGCAAAGTGAGGGAACCAGTGCAGTCAGTGCATTTCTGCCAGTTTACACCAGCTAAGTATCTTGACCCACAGACTTCTCTATTTCTTCCTTTTTCAAAACAAGTTCTCCCTGAGACCAGGAGTACAAATCTATTTCCCATAGCGGTCAAAGTGCTGGTGCAGTTCTGACAGAGTAACAGCCACCGTGATCCCCCAGTGTGCAGAGTCTAATGAGAAATTGCCTGCTTTGGTTAGCACAGCGGCAGGAAGCAGGTTCACTCCCCGTTTCCAGTGTCCACACCTCATCAGGTTGCAAAAATCTACATACGTTTTAGAGTAAGTGAAGCATCACTGAGCAGCACATGAGTATGTGTCATACGCTATGGCTCATGTGTGAATTTGAGGGGGGAAAGCTTTTGCATTGCACTGAGACAAACTAAAATGAAAAAAAACAGGAACGATGTTCTGCTAACCAGTGTCTGCTTTGTAAATGAACACTAGTGAACGTATAAATTTAATTTTTAATGTAGTGTTTTTCAGTAACTTTGTGGCACTTCACCTGGTGCAGATAGCAGCTTAACTCAGAATAATCTATCTTTGGCCTGCCGGCTGCAGAGATAAAACATCAACTGCTTTCGGCGCAGTCCATCTTACTTGCACCCCGGTCCCTATACACTCCTTTCCCTTTTTCTAAATCATCGAGACCAGCTTTCTCCTGAGTGATTGCTATCGGTTTTGAGTGAAGCACTGGTCTGGCTTTTTGTCTCTTTCCATGGAGAGGTTTGCTGTATTTCACTGAGGGGAAACAAAATAAACAATGCAGAGTGCTCCCCCGCCCCCCCCCATCTGCTTGATTGCGATCCGGTGCCGTAGCCTGACGTTCTGGATATACGATTAGCACTTTCTGTGGCACTTTCATGCAGATTCAGCCTGCCTAAATATAGGCATCTTAGTGAGGTATCGAAATCAGACGCGTGCTTGCCTTGGGGTGTCTGCTGAGCCAGTGGGGGGCGGGGAGAGAGAGAAGCCATTCTTTATGTAATGCCTTTTCCTCCCAAAGTGTCTTAGAAATGTCACAGTGTAGTTTACAGCCTCATTTCTTGCCCTCTCATATAAGGAGTCTGCATCTGATTGTGCTGTGGCCTTTTAAAAGTGTACAGCAACATGACATGTTAATGTACGTCAGAAGAGAATTTGGGTATTTGCATTTCATTTGATATAACTGGTAATTTAAGTGAGACAGAATGGGTTATCGTGGGGACTTTAAAAGCCACCAGGATAGCGGAATAACAGAATACTGTGAGAGCCTCAGTGGTCATACGTTGCCTTTTTTTGTGTCTTACATTTTGACAGTGAATCCTAACCCAAAATTTATAGGGAGCCCTGTCTATTTTTGCTTTTGTTGCCTTTTTTTTTTTTTAACTTCAAATTTGTTCACATCTCTCACTTGCCTGGAGCTGGTTTTATGAGTCATACAAATGTGCTATATCGTTTTGTTTCCTTCTGTGTAAAGTTGGATAGCAAGTTTTGTTGAGGGTTGGAAGCAGTTACACTCTTGTGGTTCACTAACCTTTTTGAGTGTTTTATAAGAGAAACGTGAGTTCCTGGTTTTCTGCCTCTGCAGTGAAACCTAATGAGTTTCATATACATTGAGTCATGGTGTTGACAGGTGACTGATAAACATCTGCACTACTCGAGTTACCGTAACTAAAAGATTAGTGGATCTGATGTTTGCAAGTCACTTGCACATGAAACATTTGGTCTGGTCCATTTTTTTTTAAAAGCTATGAACAATTTTATGTTTTGTGTAACCACAGAATTCGGTTACTTATTTCTAGACATTCATCAAAAAAGTGACTTTAGTCCTTTTGGGGTGCAGTTTTATTTCCTCCCCGCGCCTGGCATAGAGAAAACTAGCTGCTGTGTGCTGCCCAGCCTCCCCTGCCTTAGTCCTTGCTAGAAGAGGCGTGAGTGGAATTTCAGGTCCAGTCTCTTAGCTCTCCTCCTGTTCTGTCTAGTCTAGTACTTCCAAAGCCCCAGCACACCCAGAGAGGAATACCTTTCACTCCTCTTTCACTAGCCCCGTACCAAGTGACCCTAAATGTGTTCTGGTACATATGTACGTAGCTGCCAGTGTCACGTTATCGGAAAACCTGTGTTGAGTCCAAAGAAGCCAGGCGTGGTGCAGAGGAAGCTGTAGTTGTCAGAGGACAGTGGGGAAAATTGACTTCATCGTCCAAGCACGTATAAAAGAAGACTCTGTGAGATGGGTAAAAGTAGTGAAAAGTGCATCAGATCTCAGCCGGCCCTCGTCTTCGCTGTTTCTGTTTGAGAGGGGTACGGTTCTCAGGGGACAAGGCAAGAATGAAAGGTTGCAGTCTTGGTACTGAAAATGGGCTATTTTGGTTCATTATCCGTTAGCTCTTTTACAAGTATTTTCATTAATGATTATTTACCTTTTTCTATAAAAAAGGTGAGAGAAGTTAATCTGTGGAAGCTTTGATAATATTCTTCTCCTTAAGTCCCAGAATAATTAAAAAAAACCTTAAGATGATTTGTCCAGTATCATCACCACCTCCTCTATTAGATTCTTTTGCTTTCAAGCCTGGGCTTTAAAAAAATAACACACAGAGCCCCCCCAAGAGCTACTTGTGTATGTGAACAGCCTCTTTCAGCAGAGAACATTTCATGCCTCTTTCCAGAAACTACTGCCATTTAGAAAGGGCATCACACAGTTTCAATACTTCTTTACCCACCCAGGTAATTTAATACCTCTCCTCTCTTGCAGGTGAGAAACGACATAGTTTTGATGTTAATTATAATTCGAGTTTCATGTATGAGAAGGAAAGCGACATAATGCAAGGACGCATGATGGACCAGGCCATAAACAATGCCATCACCTACCTTGGGGCTGAAGCCTTGCGCCCTCTTGTGCAGACCCCACCAGCTCCCACCTCCGAAATGGTCCCCGTCATAAGCAGTCTGTACCCCATACCGCTGACCCGCACCGACGTGCCAAACGGCACCTCGCAGGATGCGGAGAAGAGCCATGCCCACCTCAGGGACAAAAGCCTGTCTTCCGACAGAGGCCTTTCCCCAAACAACAGCGGCCAAGACTCCACAGACACTGACAGCAACCACGAGGAGCGGCAGAATCCCACCTTCCATCAAAGCCAGATGATCCCCGCTCAGGCCCGCAACGGCCTCCAGTCCTTGAAGGATTTCCCAAGGCCCTATGACATAATCAAGCCACCTGCCATATGCCCCCGCGATGCCTTTAAGGTCATCAACAAGGAAGGGGAAGCCATCGGGGTCTACCGGTGTGACCATTGCCGCGTCCTCTTTTTGGATTACGTGATGTTCACCATCCACATGGGCTGCCACGGGTTCCGCGATCCCTTCGAGTGCAATGTCTGCGGGTACAGAAGCCATGACCGATACGAATTTTCCTCACACATAGCACGAGGAGAGCACAGAGTAGTACTCAAATAAAAGGACTGGTTTTCCAAGGTCAAAGGCTTTGGTTTAGGGTGGAGGGGAGGCTTGCTTGGTTGGTTTTTAATTAGTATAAAGAAATAATTTGAGTATTTTTCTATGCCAGTTTTTAAATGAGTGTCACAGGGAGATGACACATTTTTTAAATTTTTTCTTTTACAAATAATTCAGTGTTCTGTAGCATCTATAGTTAGCTGCTGTGGTGAGTGGTACTGTACAAAATACCAGGAGCAGAGACCCATTTTATATGAATTTTATTTTTGTGAAAATTAAGAGCCATTTAGGATGGTTTTATTTTTTAACGTGTGTTTGTTTTCATAATGTATGCTTTAACTCAGCACAAAAGGTTTTTATGCCCTGCTGCCAGTTTTCCTGCTTGGTCAGATGTATTGTCAGAAGTCCATCGGAGGAGCCTTTTCTAGCTGTTACAATCCCGCTGGTCTTCAAACGACTAATGACCAAAACGAGGAAAATGCACGTCTGGGAGGGCTTATTAATTCCTCTTTAAAGGTTTTCCCCTAAGTCTTAAAGAGCATGTGGCCCCACCACACTTTCATTTTTCTTACCCCTATGTTCACTTTCTTTAAAGTCACTCCCACATGCGTCTTACTCAGTAATAGCAAAATAAGAAATGAGACCTATTTTAGGGTTGGGGTTTTTTAACAGTATGCATTTTTGGGATACCCAGTGAGATCACTGGTTGGCTCATCCATGCAGTCTGGGGGAAATCCAGATTTTCACTGGTGGAAAGTCCTCCTTTCTGATGGATGCCAGGAACGAGGACAAAACTGCGCTGTGCGTTGTGCCACCGCCTTGCTCCTGCTCAGCTCCAGCAGCAGCACTGGCGGCCGTGCCATCCGGTCGGCGGCCAGCCCTGGCACGCAGCGTCCCTGCGGAGGGCGGACGGCGTTGGGCTCGGAGCGGGAGTCACCTTGTCCTGGCAGCAGACTCCGTGAGAATCTGCATACATGACTGTGTGGGAGCTGACAGCTCAATCACACTGTCTGGTTTTACGTGGGGATATCCCTCGGAGTGAAATGTGCTGTTTTGCAAAATGAGTATTTACCATTACTTTGAAGCTGGTTTTTAAAATAGTTCTTTTAATCTAATCATTGCTCTGCAGCTGTATTATTAGTCACTGTGCTGAAGATACGAATTTGATAACAGTTTTGCTGAGTGAATGTTTATTCTTTGCAAAGTATTTTTGTATAATGTAGAGTTAAGTGTGTTCTGGTGGACTTTTTGCATCCACGGTGTGGTTTGATATCTACATTGCTTTTTCGCCGTTGCCGTGCCAATGTCTGTGGTGATCCATCCCTTTCCGTGAGGGAAGACTGGGGCCCAGAGACCCAGGTGGAGTGCCGAGGGTCAAGAAATATGGAATTTCATTCCTCCCTCTGACCTGGGCTCACTCCTTTGGCTCAAATATTTTCTCCCTCCTTGAATTTTAAGGTACAAAAAAGAAAATTATGTTCATTTTTCCCAGGAAGGATAAGTCTGAAGAAGGATAAATTAGTCTGCGGAGTGCTTGAGTATCTGAAATGCTGCAGAAGTGCTAGAGCCTAGATCCTGCTTATCGCTGGGGGGAAGGAGAACTAGTTTGCTCCCTTGTGTGAAGTTAGGCGTGTGGTTATAAAATAGGTTTAGGATCTTTTCCAATAACCAGTTTCCCATCATGAGGCACATACAGTGAGCGGGTGGATGTTGGTTTTTCCCTGACGAATACTCAATGTCACGGCGTGACCAACGGTCCTTCTGCGAGCGAGGCTGCAGTTCCACCGGGGGCTTAACCCGGTCGCCTGAGGACTGCCTGGGCTTGGAAAGGCTTCAGCCAGTTCCCCGCTTCAGTTAGCGTCAATCGTTCGATAACCCCATCTCTCCTGCTGCGTTCTCTTGGGGGAAGCGACGGAGTTACGCGCACATCATGGCTGATGAAAACGCGCCTCACGGTTCAACAGAAATGAATAAGGTTACGCACAGTAAAACGTAACTTGTCGTTTGCACAGGAAGCTCCTCAGATTGCTGAATGTGTGTCATGCAGCACCGCCGGTTTCTTTCTCACGCCGCTACCGAATCCCTGAAAACACTCTTCAGATTACTCTCCCACTCTTCACTTACCGCCAGGCAGGGCTTCAGCCACCTACCCTTGCTTCCCAGATAAGGTGAGCAATCAACCGCTGCGCCTCCGAGCAGCTCGGCGTGAGCGATGCTGCCAGGTTTTTGAGAGGAAGGAGGCAGGTGTTCGCAGCGCCTGGCCTAGACGGCACCGTTTTCCCACCGCTGCTCGGGCAGAGTCGTGATTTCAAGATAGGCTGAACCAAAAGAAGTTCCCTGCTCCGTCTGGAGTTGACGAGCCGTAACCTCATTACAGCTCTGCTGTTGAACAATCACATGCTGTGGAATTTCAACCCAGTCATTTATTAAAAAAAATACTTATATTTTTATGAGTGCTGTTGATCTGCTGTGTGACGCTCGCCAAGCGCGTGCCCTCGACTCCCTGAACCGGGGCTGGAGCCGGCCTTGGCTGTGTCCTGGCAGCGGGGCTGGAGAGCTGGACGTGCCAGTGCCGTGCGGTGCCAGGGTCAGCCCCCTCCGTGTGCCTTCCGTTGCGTCGGGGGACCCCGCTGGTGCAGCTGACCCTGTCCCTCCCCGAGCACCACTCCGCGTGGGCCGAGCCCTGGCTGCGCTCGCCCGGGAGGCAGAGAATCCCCTTGGGCCGTGCCCGTAGGTGGAAGGGCTGCGCTCGGTCTCGGGCAGGTCACTGAGCTCAGAGGAGCTTTGCGAATCGCCTCATCTGGGAAAATGGAGGGGGGAAAAACCGCCGGTATTTGTTGGGAGCCTGAGTTATTCTGCCCCTGGTTTGGTTATTTTGGTGGGAAACAAATTTCTGTTTGGACAGTTCCCTTTGAAGGCGCTCCCGCCAGCTGTCGGGCTGTCCCGCTTGGTTTCGTTATTTACTGCCCAATTATACCTAAATAGCGGGCAGCACGGAGGAGGCTGAGGAAGGGGCTTTTAGCATTAAGAAACGAGCCTCTTGTGCTTAAAACTTCACTGAACTTTTTAAAAATTTCAGTAAACTCTCATGTACCTAACAGAAGGGACCCCAGGCGCTGCTCTGTGCTTCGCTGCTCGCCCGCACCAAAGCTCGTTCTTCACAGCCACGAAAGCCGAGGTGAGCCCAACGCTGAGCCGGGAAGTGACGGGCAAGCGCTGGCCCACGAGCAGGAGCCGGCTCAGGGCAGCGGGGCTGGAGCTGCCGCTGCCTCTCGCCTCTGGCGTCTGCAGATCACACAGATGCGAGGAAACCTGTGACCGGCGTGGAGCCGTGGTGCTTCCAGTCGGGGCTGACGGCTGTGGTTAGCAGAACGCCAGCTAGTTACTCGGTGGCGTGCTGATACACTGGGAGATTTAGCGATAATGGAGTCTGCTCCTCTAACTGCGGAAAAATGGTGTCGGTCTTCAGTTTTGGTTAATAGATGAACAATACTGTCCAAGGAAATGTGCCCCTCTCTGGCCTGGGGCTCCCACCGGCTTTCCCGGTCTCTCCAGAGAGCTCAGGACAAGTGTTGGAGGGAGGGGAACAGCCCAAATTTGCCCCAGCAGAGCAGATGCAATTCCTGCGGGATGCCCTGGGCTCCAGCCCGAGCGTGCGGGCCAGCAGCCGCTCCCAGCCTGGGGACGCGCTCCCTGCGACGTGATGTGTCACCAAGCGCCGTCCTCCTCACCGTGGTGATACCGAGCACAGTCATAGCGAAACCGGGCTCCGGTAGAAGCGCGGAGGAGGCAGCGGTGGCCTTGGCCGGGTGCTGAGCCACGGCGCTGGCAAATGCTTGTGGCCGTGTTTGCGCCTGGGATCCCAGGCGATCTGCAGGTGATTCCGGGCGTGCGTGAGGGACACTGCCCTCTCACCGGCACGCAGGGTGGGGGAGAGGAGCGTTTGGGAAGGGGTCAGTGGAAGGGGCGCACACCTCTCTAATTCCTCCCCCTGCAGCCGCACTCTTGCCGCTCCTCCCGGCAAGGCCTGTAGCGCTGGCCGCTGTGCCCCGAGGTCTGCACCGGGACAGGTCTGCTGCCCCTGCAGTCGCGTGGGGCGCAGGCAACGCTCAGCCCTACGTGCCTGGACCCGCTGCGGGACGTGCTTGAAGCGTGTCCGCTCCAGCGGGTGCGGGGTGGGCTCAGGGTTTCCGTGGGGTGACGGGGGCTGCGCCCACCGCACCGGAGCACATCAGTCAGACGGAAACATCCCGGCAGGCGCGGAGGGTGGAGGCTCACGCCACCCCTCCCGCAACCCTTTTTTAGCACCTGTTTTAGCAGGTTGACGTTGTTCACACTTATTTCATTCTCTCCTGACACCTTCTACCGCAAGAAGCTGGACAGGCTTGNTTAAGTCAAAAAAAAAAAAAAAAAAAAAAAAAAAAGAAAGTCAGAGGATCCTTTTTCTCTTTTACCTTCGCTTCCTTCCCAGCCTGGCTGAAACGCAGGTGCCCAGAGTCATTTTCCCCTGGCTGTGACGCTGCCAGGTCACGCTGAGGGGCTGGGTGAAAGTGCCGGCGCCCGCAGCCCCGGGCCAGCCCGGGGGGGGTCAGGGCAGCGGATCCCCAGCCTGGCTTTGCCCTGAATAAGAGCTGTTTTGATGCTAAAAAACCTCTCGGCCCTCTTCTGCCTGGAACCAAAACCCCTTTAAAGCACCCGGCTTATAAAACCGTTCGGTTGGTGTTATGACAGAGAGATCCTTATCTGCTGATATGCTGTAATTGCGATAGAGCGGAGAGGAACTCGTTTCCCCCGTTGTGTTGAAACACGCTTTGAAATGCCTGAAAAAAAATCCTATAAAACTCTGCGGGGCGCTGAACTGCATCCTCTGAGCATCCCGGCCGGCTCCTGCTCCCCCTCGGGGAACGGTCCGGCACCCGAAGAGCAGCAGTGCCGGGAGGGGAGAGCTGGTGAGGGAGGACTGAGTCACCGCCGCCACCTCCTCCTTGTCCCAATTCTCCAGCCGTTCACTGAGTCACGCTCCTCCGCCCCATCCCACCGAGGACCCGCCGGCGTTTCCCAGCTCTCCGCGTGGGCTGGGCGGCTCTGCCGGCCTCCCGCTGCCCCCAAAAGCTGGGGGACAAGGCGTGAGCGGGGCGCGGGGCACGGGGCCACCTCTGTGTCCCCTTTCCCTCCGGAGGGGGCTGAGTGACAGCAGATGGGGGGCACCGCTGGGACCCTCGCCCAACGCCGGCATGGCCGAGGGCGAGTGTGCAGCCCCGGGGCTGCCAGCCGCAGGCCCCACGGGACACGCAGCCTGCAAAGCAGAGGCACCGGCGGCACCGTGGCGGGGGCAGCAGGTTCACGTCACGCCTGGTGCCCCCCTTCGCTTCGCCGGGAGGGAAGTGAAGTCCCCGGGGAGCCGCGTGCTCCCGCGCCACCGAGCCATTCCCTCGGCGGGGTTATATCTGGCGCCACATTTGCATCGCAGCAAGCCGGCGCACCTGGGCAGGCAGCGAAATCCTCGGGGGAGCGAGAGCGCGGGGAGCGGCTGACAATTGTCACACACAGGCTCGCCGGGGCAAGGAAAGTCCCGACAGACAATTGTTTTTAGAAGAACCTGCTTCCCACCCGAGCGGCTTCGGCCCCTTTGGGCAGAGCCTCCACCCTGGCACCTGGTGGGGCTGCAGCGAAGGGTGGGACGGAGACGATGCTCCTTGGCTGGGGATGATGCTGCTGCAGCAAAGGGTGGGACGGAGACGATGCTCCTTGGCTGGGGATGATGCTCCTGCGCTCTGCAACAGTGCTCCTTGGCTGGGGATGATGCTCCCATGCTCTTCAACGGTGCTCCACCACCAGGGAAGATGCTCCCAGGCTGGAGATGGTGCTCCTCAGCCGCAAGCACGGCCCAGGTGCCCCCCACCGATGGAGGAGCACCCCCACCCAGCCCAGGCCACAGCAGCTCCCTCTTCCCCCACCGCTTTGCCCGGGACCCCCTTCCCACCGCTGGCGTTGGTGAGATGGGCTGTGAGCAGGGCTGAGGCCATCGCAGCGCTGCTGCCCCCCGGACACCCGCTGCCCCTGAGGGGTGTTGGGGACAATCCTGCTCCCCCCTCCCACCGCCTTCCCCCAGCAGGAGCCCCATTGCTGCTTCCCTGGGGACTGGGGGGGACACCGTGGGGCTGGGGGTGTCTGGGCGCTCCTGTCCTCCCTCGGCCTCGTTTCCCACGGCTGTGGCTCTGTGTGGGGGGCTGAGCCGCAGCCGGGCCCCCCACCCCCCCACCTTGTTGCTCCCCAGGGCCAAGCGCAGCCCCCCCATCCCTGCCCCCCCCCGGAGCGGAGAAAGTTAGTCAAATCTGCAGAAACCGCAGCGGGCGGGGGGGAGGCTGCGTCTCTGCCGCCACTTTGATGTCACCCCTGCACGTCCCGCAGGTGCTGCGCCGTTGCCATAGCCCCGGGGCCGCGGTCCCCACCGCCGGTTTGCCATTAACTTGTGCAAGAAGGGGGGATAATGCAAAAATATTTCCTCTTCCCTCCCCCCAGCCACCCTGTCCCCAAGGTGCCCGCAGCCGGCCGAGCCCGGGGAGGCCACGTGCGTGGCACGGGCTGGTGCACGCTGCGCGGTGCACGGTGCTGCAGCCGCCATCCAGCCCCTCGCACCTGGGGCTGGGGGTCCTGGCAGGGGTTTTGGGGGGGCGGGGGGGGAGCTGCAGTGGGGACCCCGCGTCCGTGCCACACGTGCATCCCCGCACCCTCCATCCTGGGCACCGGCGAGGCTGTGGGGCATCCTCGGCTCCGGTGCAGCCACACCGGGAAGCATGGTGGGAGCCAGGAAGGTTTCTGAGAAACGGCCCCGCGACGTTGAATCATGCCGGGCCTCCCTGCGGTTTCCCCCTGCTCTCACCTCCCGGCGCAGTCACGCCAGGCGCCCACACACGAGCACCCTGCGACCAGCCCCGGGGGGCGGCACAGCCTGCACCCTCCCACCCCCGGGGTACCCCAGGCACAGCCTGCACCCCCAGGACCGCCCCCCACAGTGCAGCGCAGGGTGCTGGGGTCCCCCTGGCGTGCCTCCTCCCGGAGCCTGGCATGCACCCATCCTGCACCCACCATGCACGCAGCACCCACCCTGCACACAGCAGCCCTGCACCCGCCCTTCACCGTGCAACCCACACCCGCTCTGCACCAGTCCCTGCAGCCCCTCTGCACACACACACACACACCCCTCCCCGTGCACCCCCTGAACACACCGCGCACCCTTTGCACCCTCCTCCCCTCCCTGCACCAGCTCCTGCACCCTCTGCACCCAGCGCTGCAGCCGAGCCGCCGCCGCAGCGGTGCCCTGCAGCCCCCGGTGCTGCCCCAGTGCATGGGGCTCGGTGCCCAATGGGGGGTGGGGGGATGGCACGGTCCATCGTGCGGGACACCCCCCACTACGGGGCATTGCTGACCCCGCAGGACACCCCCGGGGGAAGGGGGACGCAGCCGTTGCTAGTGGCCGTGGCGGGGGGGAAACGGGCCAGGACGCTGGGGTGCCACACGCCAGCGGGTGCCACATGCCAGGGGGGTGCCGGGCGCCCCCAGGGAGCGGGAGGCAGGCGGGGGGCAGCTGCCAGCCCTTCCCAGCCCCGTCACGGTTGCTGCACTCTCGGAGGAAGCCGCTCTGCTTTTTTCACCCCGGCGCTGGTTAAAAATACCACTCCCGATTTTAATACAGCGGCGGCGGGCGCTATTTCGGGCCGGGAGCAGGAAGCGAAACCCTGCACAGGTCCTGGCCCTGCTGCCCCCCCGCCTCCGAGCAGCCCCCCGAGGTGAGCCGGGTGCCCGGGCGGCTGTGCCGGCGTGGTGCCCTGAGCTGCCGGGGGACCGCGGGCGCTATTTGAAGCCCAGCAGCCGGGCGCCCTCCTTCACCTTCTGGGCCTTCCAGCGGAGCAGGCGGATGGCGCGGAGGCTGAGCCGCAGCACCGCGTCGTACTTGAACACCAGCTTGTAGAAAGCGTCGGTCATGAGGGCGCCGCTGGGGTCGGCGTGCTTCAGCGCGGCCATTGGCGTGTACGCCACGTTGGTCTGGTGCCGGAAGGGCGGCCGGGGTGCCTCGATCACCCGCAGCGTGTGCTGCACGTGAGGATGTTACTGTCCCCTTCCTGTCCCTGTCCCCTCCTCAGCCCCATCCTGTCTGCATCCCCATTCCCATTTCCATCTTCATTGCATTCCCATCTCCATCCCAACCCCTTCCCATCCCCATCCCATTCCCTTCTCATCCCCATCTCCATCCGACCCCATCACATCCTTAACCCCATCCCATCCCATCCTATCCCCATCCACACCTCATTCCCATCCTCATTCCTGTTCCATTCCATTCCATTCCCATCCCCATCCCATCCCATCCCATCCCCATCCCCATCCCCACCCCCATCCCATCCCCATTCCCATTCCATCCCCATTCCCATTCCCATTCCCATTCTATCCCCATCCCCAGTCCCATTCCCATCCTATCCCCATTGCCATTCCATCCCCATCCCCATCCCCATTCCCAGCCAGGCTCAGCCCCATCAGGATGGAGCTTGGGGAGGAAGAAGTGGTCCGGGCAGGACGCCTGCCCTGCTGCCAGCTGTGGGTCACTGCTCCTCGTTAGGGCTAATTGAGGCTTCTCTAGACAGCCCGGCCCAGCCAGGGGCTGCCAGGCGGCGGGTGGGTGGGAAGAGGGCAGCCCCCAGCCCCTTGGGGCCACCCGTCCGCCTGTCTGTCTGTCTGTCCGTCCATCCGTCACCTCCGCGATGTCCTCGGGGGTCTGGCCCAGGCTGGCGAAGACGTCCTTGGAGTTCCTCAGGTAGAGGTTGGTGAAGATGTCGGCTGTCTCGGGGTCGGTCCGTGAGTAGTCGGCGCGTTCGGCTTCCTCGTACACCTTCGCCTCAAACTCCGTCGTCACCGGCCCCGGCTCCACCAGGCTGATCCTGCCCGGGGACGGGGCGCTGGGGACCCTGACGCCCCCCAGCTCCCCCCGCCCCGGGGGGCCGTGCTGGCCGCCAGCCCCCCGGCACTCACGCCACATTGAAGCGCAGCGCCTGCACCACCAGGCTCTCGCAGAAACCCTCCACCGCGAACTTGGAGGCCGCGTAGATGTCATTGAAGACAATGCCTGGATGGGTAGGGGGTCCCAGTCAGGGCTGGGGGAGGCGGGACTTGGTCCCGCCAGGGCACCCCGTCCCCCCCCTACCCTGCAGGCCCATGATGCTGCTGATGACCACGATGTGGCCCCCGCGGCGCCGCTTCATGTCGGGCAGCACCTCCTTGACCAGGCGGACGAGGCCGAAGAAGTTGGTGTCCATGAGGCTCTGCATGGCCGCCAGGCTCTGGCACTCCAGGGGACCCGCCATGCCCACCCCGGCGTTGCTGACTGCGGGCACGGGGCGTCAGCGGGGCGTCCCCCGTGCGGCAGGGGGGGTGTCCCGTGCCCCGTGCTCAGAGGGTCCCTGGTGCATGGAGGGGCCCCAGCATGGGGTGCCCTGGGTGTGGAGGGTCCCTGATGCACGGGGTGTCTCCAGCAGAGAGGGTCCCCAGTGCACAGAGGGTCCCTGGTGCAGGGTGTCCCTGGCATGGAGGGTCCCCAGTGCGTGGGGTCAGGGGGTCCCTGGTGCATGGGATGTCCCTGACATGGAGGGTCCCCAGCATTGGGTGCACAGAGGGTCCCCAGCATGGGCACGGACAGTCCCCAGTGCATGGGTTACCCCTGGTGCGGGGTGTCCCTGGTGCACGGGGTGTCCCCAGCACAGAGGGTCCCCGGCACGGGGCTCCCTGGCACACGGGACCACGGGGACGTGGTGGGAGGGGGGTCCCGGGGCTCACCCAGGACATCGATATGGCGCCCGGGGATGCTGTCGAGGCAGGCGCGGATGGAGCCCTCATCGCAGACGTCCAGCTGCTTGATCTCCAGCGTCCGGCCCAGCGCCGGCCCCGCCGCCGCCGCCAGCGCCCCGCTCCTGCCCACGTTCCTCATGGTGGCGATGACTGGGGGCAGAGGTGGCTCAGCCCCGCGCGGGGTCGCCCCCGGGAATGGGGGGGGTCCCCCCACCCGGCTCACCTCGGAAGCGGCGCTGCTTGTCCCGCGCCAGCCGGACGGCGAGTGCCAGCCCGATGCCGGAGGAGCAGCCAGTGATCAGCACCGTCTTGGGAGCCATGGCACAGCCGCGGCCCCGCTCCCCGGCCCCCCGCCTTTAATAGCAGCTGGCCCGGCCCCGGCCCCCCCAAATCCAGGCCGTTAATCCCCCCCCCGTTAATCCCACCGGGATTTGCCGGCGGCCGCGTGGCTGAGCCGCACGTGGTGCCCGGGGCGCACAGAGGGGCCTTTGTGCAGGACCCGGGGCACCGCGGGGACACGGCAGGACATGGGGACGCTGCTGGCTGTGCGCCTGCCGGCAGCGGGGAGCTCTGGGGACGGACCCCCCCCAGCACCCCTTTTCCTTTAGAGGGGCGAGGCAGGAGCTCTGCAAAAATAACCTTTATTCTCACTGGTATAAAACACATCACAGTTCGACTGGCCTCGCGGGGACGTGGGGGACGCGGCGCTGGGTGCCCCCCCCACCCCCCCCAGCACCCCACTCCTGGGGCTGGGGACCCCCAACCTGCCTGGCCCGGGGGTGAGGAGTGCCACGGCCCCACCGGGACGCTCGGGGACACTCGGGGCCGGTGCCACAGGGGGGGTAAAAAAGTGCTTGAGTGTGGGGGGGCCCAGTGCCACCGGCACCCCAGGACCCCGCGGGCAGAGCCGGTACCCGGGAGCCATCCTCAACCCTGCGCTCGCTGCACCCAGCTGGACCCAATCCTGCTGCCCCGTGCTGGGCTGTGCCAAGGCGTGCCAGCAGTGCCAGGCTGTGCCGAGCCGTGCCGTGCCGGTGGTGCCGGGCTGTGCCAAGCCGTGCGGTGCCATGCCGTGCCGGCCATGCCACGCGGTGCCGGTGGTGCCAGGCTCAGAGGGCCACGCAGGTGCAGTAGTGCCGCAGCTTGCAGGGCAGGATGCCGCGGTTGATCTGGTGAAACTCCACGAGCTGGATGAGGTCGGCGAAGCGGGTCTGCCCGTCGTCCATGGTGAAGTAGAGCCGTCCCTCCTCCTCGCTCTGCTGGGGGAGTGGGTCAGGCCCTCACCCCCCACCCCGGCACCCCCCCGGCCCCCCGGCCCCCCGCCGCCGGCACTCACCGGCAGGATGAGATAGTGTTTGACTCTCTGCAGGTGGCACAGGGACAGGACGAAGCCCTTGGGGTTG
Organism: Himantopus leucocephalus; assembly: GCA_003993805.1. Classification (NCBI taxonomy): domain Eukaryota; kingdom Metazoa; phylum Chordata; class Aves; order Charadriiformes; family Recurvirostridae; genus Himantopus; species Himantopus leucocephalus. The sequence goes on from RSEF01000027.1 coordinate 5,050,088, forward strand.
CGCTGGCTCTCCCGCACCAGGAAGACGCTGCGAGTCCCGGGGAGGGGGTGTCACCGCTGACCCTGCGCCCCCTCTGCCACCCCTGTGTCACCCCTGGGGTCCCAGGTACCCCCCCCCCCCC
>RSEF01000027.1:5070297-5086430 GCA_003993805.1 Himantopus leucocephalus
AAAAAAAAAAAGGGCGCCAACTGCTTTAAAAACGTGCAACAGGACTTTGAAGGAGCAGAGGCTGCTCTCCGGACTGCTGGGAAAGGCTGCGGCAGAGGTATGTCAACATACGGACAAAGCACAGCGCAGCACTGTTATCAGGGAGACAGACTGACTGACTGAGACAGATTTTGAGCTTGGAGACTCCTGCCAGAAACGTCTAGAGGAGAATTCAGGGGCTCTTTGCCTTTGGGAGCGTTACCCGCACTGCCAGCCAGCCCTGCCTCGTTGACACGGGGAGCTCCCGGCCCGCAAAGAGCGGCAGAGCTGGGGCAGAGCGCTCTCTCTACAGTCAGATGCTTCTCTCCGTGTTTTTGGAGGGTGTTTAGGGGCTCAGTACAAAACAGACAGTGGAATAAACTGACCTTGGGGAAACGACACCGCCTGCAGCCCCAGCTGCCACATCGTATGAGACGATTGTGTTGTCTTCAACCCGCTGCAAGATCTGGAGGGGGGGAAAAAAGGAAGAGAGATTTCCTCAGATTGTGCCTGCAGGTGCCAACAGCTGGGTAGTACGGACCCTCCCCTAAGACAGCAGCAGGATTCAAAGCAACCGGAGCGTCTTTAGCATCTGATGTGAGGCCGAGAGGGATGAGCTCTTTGGCAGCGTGTGCACAGGTTTGTCTCCTGCCCTGGGACTGGTCCCTCTGCCTTTCTGGGGGGGACACAGGCGTTGCCTCCGGATCCCCGTCACACCAACGGCGCAAAACGCCCAAACCCTACCAAGCAAAAGCAGGCTTGGCTCAGCGGCTGGCCCATCTCCCTGCCCACCTCATGGGCTTTTGGATGGGCACACGCATGCAGCTGGCTACCGCCGAGCATTCGGATCGTACGGATGAGCGGCGGAGATTTAACGCCTCAGTGACTCGGATCCAGCTAAGCTCCAGTAGGGCCTGGGCACCGCCGACAGCCGGTGTTGGACTGGGAAGCTCCAACTCTCCGCTCCAAGGAGCTCCTGTGATTAAGCCATCTTTGTCCGGCACGCTCACCTGGCAAGCTGCCACTGTTCTGTTCCACAGGATCATCTTCTCAGGCTGGAGAATAACCTCCTGGTAAACTGTTTCAGCAGAGCACTGCAGGAAAGCCTGAGAGCAGAGCCAAAGCAGTTAGCCGGTCCCCCGCTCCACTTTGGTAAGATTATTCTTAAGGAACACAAGGCAGATCACAAAGAACAACTGGGATAATACAGGAGGGGAGCGGCAAGGCTGGCCTGGCTCAAGCGCACGCAACGCCAAGGCTGTCACCCCTCTGCCACAGCGGTCTCGTTCCCAGGGGCCTGGAAGGCACAGGTGGAGTCAGAGAGGACAGATCAGACCTCAGGTTTCAGCAGTCGTTGAACTGCCGCCTGCCGAGGTCCGTGCTGGCGTGAGAGAGGGCAAGCGTCAGTCTGTGACACGGCGAGACAGACGGACCTTGGGGCTGACTCAGGCTGGCTCCTCTCCCACCCTCACCCCACTTTATCAGCAGTTCTGCTTTGGGAAGTTGCTGAAAAGCTGTTCTGAGCTCCAGCACCGACAACATTCATTTCTCCACGTCCCCGTGGGAGAGGGGATCTTTGGAGGCAAACGGTTAATGCAGTAAAGTGGGACCATCCAGCTTTTTCTCGCGAATACAGAGCTGCTCCGTTGGCAGCTCCTGCCAGCGAGGCAACATATGCACTGGAACAAAGAAAAGCCACCGCAGCACCAATGCTTCATTAAAGCGTGGTTTACAGCCAAGCCACTCCAGCGAGAGGGCACAGAGCAAGGCACTTCCGAGCAGCTCTTCTCAATGCCAGGCAGCAGCAGACGCACGCTCAGCCCTGGTCTTGCTGGCAATTAGTTGCAATTAGCCTCCTTGGTCAGATTAGTCCTAGATGCTGGGGTTGGAAGCGAGTCTTGCAGTCACCTGCTCCCACTTCTACCAGCAGAGACTGGGGCCCAGCATATTTGCTGGGGAGTTTGTCTGCCAGCCAAGGGGCTTTCCTGGAGAGATTCCCTAGAGCGTGCAGTGCAGTTCATCTGTCTCAAGCAAAGAGAGTGTGCTTTGCAGCCTGACCTGTCCTGCCAGGGCCAGGAGAGAGTGCGAAAGCTGAGCTGTGGCTTTGAGCAGAGCGGTCACGTTTCACACAGACTAAGGAAGCGATCCAGGAAGGTTCTTACCTTTAAAATAAAGGTCTTGCCATGGAAAGGTATTTCAAAAGTGTAAACAACATCACCAAAGTCCTGTGCAAGAAATAAGAAAGTTACATTCACGTTAGCAAAATAAATCGCTAAAATAAATCGCTTCTCTACGGGCTAAGCCTGCTAGTCTGCAAACACTGCGGCTGCAGGACCTGTCTCGCCTCACGTGTCATTCTGAAGGACCCTCTCCAGCCCTCAACTGTCCCCTGTCCCCCCCCACCACCACCAGGCAGCGACCCCAGGATGCTCATGCACAAATTTCCATAAACAAAACAATATCCAGAGCGGCAGCAGTGATGAGACAGAAAAAGAATCCGCCCCATGCCAGCCTGCAAACTCCACGTCAAGGTCAAATTCTCTTTGTAGCAAGCTACCAACACCAGGGTAAGAGAAAGGGGTTAGTTTGCCAACACTGCTGTTGTTACCTACATCTGAGAAGAGACTCCCTGGAGGGGTTAGGGATGGACAGATGATAACCTTTCATCATTAGCCCTGTGTTAAACTCTGATTAGTCTATTTAAAACCATCCCCCTTTGGATAAAGAAAACAATCTGCCCAGCTAGTTTGGCATCAGACAATGGATCACTTGACAGGGGAATTTTAAACACCAGATGAGACTGCAGTTTGCAGGACTCTCACCCCAACCACGCTGCGAACCCACAAGCAGAAAGCAAGGTTGGTTTTAGGGGGCAGAGGTGCCGCCCCTTTCGCTCCAGCCTTTGGAGAGAGGAAAGGAGCTCTAGGTACCCCAGAAAACTCTACTGGAGCTCAGGGAATGAACCAGCACAGTGAGGAAAGAGGCAGGGAAGGCCCCGCTTCTCTTTGTGTGCCTCCACGCTGCCCAAAGCAAGAGCTGTGACTTGCAAAGCCCTTTGGCAAAGCCACAGTGGAAAGATGTAAGGCAGAGACACGACCCTGATTTACACTCCAGCACCCACGAGGTCCCTGTCCTGGCGAAGGGGGCGAGACACAAACAGCTTTGGGGGTGGGAGGAGCAGTCTGTGCCCCACACTGTCCTGCTCTCACATCGGCCAAAGCCGGCCAGAACGGCCAGACCCCAGCTTGGCTTGGTCTCCCAGGATGCTGGAAGGCACCTTGCTGTGGAGCAAGGGCAGAACCCGCAGCAACGAGCCCCTCCGGCACCGCCGCACGGCCGGCACGCCTCCGCTCCTCCCCACGCCGGCAGCCACGGCTCCGCAGCCCAACACCTACCGCAGGTGAGCTGTGCGCCCCTGCCCGCCTGCCGTCTAGAGGGAGGAGCGACGGGCTCTCTCCTGTCAAACAGGAAGGCAATTAAACGTCTAATTAAATAAGAGGGGATTTTACATTTAACTGAACTGGAATAGATTCCTAATTCAATCAGGTAATTGTAACGCTTGTTAATTTTTCATGTCGCAAGGAGGTTTCAAAAGCCTCATTTGTCCTCCTGTTTTTGCTAAGCCATCCGTGCTTTCTGCCGGCAGCGCTGCCCGGCAGGTGGGGCGGGGGGACACTTGCATTGTTTTTCTCAAACTTCCAGTTCTCCTCCTGGGCGAGGATTTGGTCCACAACCTCCATCGCGTCTTTGCCTTGTCGGACATACTCTTTCTCCTAAGAGAGAAGGGAGCACTTCATTAGCTGGGTTTGTAGAAAGCCTGAAGCGTGTGTGCAAGGCTTGCTGCCCCCCTCCCAGGGCTGGCAGAGGGAAAGGGGATATCTCCCATCACCACACCGCAGAAATCTCTTAATTTGGGTCACAGAGGCCTCATTTTGGAGCTCAAAGTCACGCTCCCCGCCCTGGCTTGTATCCACACACCAGCTGCGTCTACCAGTGAGTCTCCCGCCTTAACGTAAGGGTTTCCAGCAGGCAAAGGGCTATGAGTTGCCCAGAGCTTCCTTCTGTGGAGGTGCCAGAACTGGGGCTGAACGGCAGCAGAACCGCTTGGAAAAGAGCACAAAGCAGCCTGTGCCCAGCCAGGCTTCGGGGAGGCAAAGGACCGCCCCGTGAGCCGCAGTTCAGCAGGGATGGTTGAGGTGATGCCCTTCTCGGTATGTGACCACGTAACCAGGGACCGAGGAGGGAAGGAGAGAGAGGGACAGGCAGGAGGCAGAGCCAGAATCCTGTCCCTGCAGGATGCTGCAGGGGAGAGCACGCAGCCCTGGGGAAGTGGGTTAATGCCGGGTGTTACCCAGAGGAGCCCCTCCTGCAGTGGCCATGATGCCACCGGTCCTGGGGCGCATGGGGAAGAGCCTGGTGCCAAGGGGCAGGCAAATGTCCCCAGAACAGACGGCTGTGAAATGAGGGACAGCAGCCTCCGGTGCTCTGCAGATACAGCGCCCTGATGGGGCCGCAGGATTGTCAGTCACTTTCACAGCCCTGGATCAGCCGGAGGCAGACAGGCAGGGATAGCCGGCCTCAGGTCACGCTGCCTCTGTTTACCTGAGCTGTCAACGCCTTCCTCCCTGCACCTTCCTCGTCCGACTCGTTGTCCGACCCTAGAGGGGAGGCACACAATTAACACACAGTTGATGAAGACCCCACTTGTACAATCTCCCTCGGACACACAGCATCCGATCCCCGCGCCCTATCCGACGGGAAGGGCTGTCAGTGGGGATGACCCCGACACAGCCCAGGCTCTGCCTCCCCGAACGCCTCCGCTCCGCAGCCGGCTGGCAGGCACTGCCCCGCTCTCCGGAAGGCTGAGCACGAACCAGCGTCAGCTACACCAAGACAACTGCTCCGGCTGACGTCTCCTCGCTTGCCGAGCAGGGGAGGTCTCCGGGGACGGCACGAGGCGGTGTCACAGGGCAGTGGCGTGCTGCCAGCTCTTATCCTCACCTGCTTGTGGCAACTCACCCCCGTGCCCTCATCCCGAGGGCAGCATTTTTTCAAGTACTTTAGCCACAGCTAAAAGCATTTAATCCCAAGACCACAAAGGACTCCAGTTTCCCACAGAGCTGAAGCCAGGCACGCGGGGCTGAGCCCGACTCCGCGCCGCAGATGGCACAGGGACAGCGTGGCCGTGCCTCCCCCGCCCGGGCACAGGCGCAGTGCGAGGAGAGGGGAGCCCGTTTTGCAGCGTCAGTTCTTGGAGGCCCCGCCACCCGCCGCTGCCAAGGGCCGGGATAACAAGACAAGAGCTTGGGGAGGAGGCGATTATAGAGCAGAGACCCAGGAGGAATGCTGTGAGGGGAACGAGGTCGGGAAACGAGGCAGCCCGGCTGCCAGAGAGGTGACGGCAGAAGGGGAGGAGAGCACGTCTTACCTGCGAAGGACTCTGGCGGGGAGTAGAACTGCCCCTCGGAAAGGGCTCTGGGGTAGAGCAGGGGGCCGCGAGAGGCCACAGCCTGGGCTGCCAGGTACCCTGTGAACCAAAGCGCGAGGTTTTACACACAAGGAGTCCAACGCTTCAACACCAAGGGGTCCCGGGGCCCCCACCACATCCACCCCTACTCAACCACCCTCCCAGCCACTTTCTTCCAGACGCAGCCGGTCTTTTCGCGCTGACACCAGCCAGCCCACAAGCTTTTCAGCTCCTATTGCCTCATCTTTTGTTTGAGACATTTTATCTGCATGGAGATCAATGGGCTCTTTTGCCTGTCAAATCCAAAGGCGATTAAGCATCTAATTAAATAAGAGCTTCCCCTGGAAGCAATTTGGAACCTGAGCCTAATCCAATAGAGGCATTAAACACTTGATCATTTTTCATCTTAAAGCCTCCTTGCAAGACCCAAACATCCTCTGGTGTTTTCCAGTCAGTCAGTGCATTTCTGATCGAGCCCCACTTGACAAATACTCCTTCATTTACGTGCCACTTCCCAAGTCCTCTTACATCAGTTGAGCCCGGGAGAGCGACAAACTCCTTTTGCTGCTTGAGGAACGGGCAGCCGTGCCAGCCCAGGCTGAGCACCCACTCCCTAGAAGGACCCCTGGAAGTTACAGGCGCCCAACACCGCAGGGTAATTTGTAAAGCGTTAGGTCAGACTCGATCTCCATTTAGTCTGACCCTCAGCGACCAGAGGCTGTAAAATTTCACACACCATAACTCACGCCGCACCCCTGTAACGTGTTTGTGACTGAAGCAATCCTCTCTGAAAGGTCTCCAGCCCAGATCCAAAGACAGATATGCAGAGACAGAGAGTCCAACAGTCCACCTGGCATCCGTCCCACTGTTTCAAAACATTTTCTCCGATGCGGAGGTGAGCTCTGTTTCCAGCATGTCTCGCTTCAGGATCCAGACACTGGGGAATTTGGCACGTTTTTTCTCCACTCAATTAAAAGATGCTTTTTATAATCTGGTATTTTCTTCCCCTGAAGGGACTTATATACCATAACAGAATTGAGTCAGGCTCTTACCATCACAGCCAGCCTGGAGATCACTTCTCCATAAATGTCATATCTGTCAAGGTGCTGCCAAAGCAGCAGAAACCCCAGGCCTGGTGGTCTAATCTGCCAGCTCCTACCAGAGAGGAGCAAAATACTCACATCGTTCCTCTTCTGCTTCCTGGGTTAGGACTTTAAAATCCAGGAACCAAGTCTCCAGCCAAGCAATGACAAACGAGACGATAGGAAGTAAATAGCCGAAAGCCCCTTTGGTCAGAAGCTGCATGGAAGAAAGCAGAAACCACAGGGAGTTTACACAAATGGGAAAACAGCAGCATCAAGTAATCACAAAGCACTCCCCTGTGAGCCCAAGGAAACCAACCTCGGAGAGGATGACCTTCACAATCAGGAAGGCACTGGATACCAATGTAGTGACCTGAAAAATAAATTTACGTATCTCAGATCCCTGCGAACTCCAGGCGGAGAGAGAAAACTAAAAACAGGAAAGCAAAAATTGCCTTCTTACCGCTATGACCCACCAGTGGCGCAGCTTTACGATTGCATAGGCCAGCAGCAACACAAAAAACCGAAAGAAAGCCAAGACCTTTGAAAACAAAAAGCCATCGACACTAGTCACTGCCCTTGTCCCTCTGCCAGGTGCTGGGAGGACACAGACATGGGCCAGCTCCCAAGGACCTCGCCACCTAGACATATGGAGTCGAGGCTGCAAAGGATGGGCTGCGACCTGCCCAATTTCACCAAGCCAGGCAAGGGACGAGGCTGCGGGGAGACCCCAGCCCCCCGGCACGCAGACCCTCCCTGCCCAGCCTTCCACCACACCACCCCTTGCTCCAGAGCTGTTTCCTCACCTGCAGCAGTCTGGGATACTCACAAATATATCAAAGAAAGAGGTCTTAAAATTGTACTTGATGATTTCATTCTCCAAGTTCTTCTGAATGCCATCCTTGGTCTGAAGGGGAGACAGGAAACCAGAAAGCTATTGAGTGCACTGATAAGAAACTAATGGTAGAAATAACCCGGCCAAGCGGTGACCAGAGGTTACCGCCAGGTCAGGTTATGCATCAGGCATACAAATGCCTGCCGCATGCACGACACGGGCTCATCTGCCAACGCAGGACCACGGGAGGATACAACAGCCCATTTCACCCTCGGTTTCACACCGAGGAGCACGAGTTGGGTAGCCAGAGCTGCAGCAGCACGCAGGTACATTAAACACTTCCTATGTGGGGGGTTTCTAACGCTGAAAAGCCGCTCCTTTGGCTCAGCACATCCAGCGCCACCGACCACAACTCTCACAGCCTAAAGCTCTTGGTCAGACACCACCTCCCACTCGTGCCCACTACCTCCACGCGTGGCTTCAGGTGACAGACTTCAGCTGTATGGGAGGAGACGTGGAAAAAAAAAATGAAAAACCACAGGAAACCGCTTCTCTAGCACCTTCAGTAACGCACTGAACAAAGCGTCTCCCACAGCTGGACAACCAAAACATCTCCCTGTGAGGGCTCTCAGGGGTCACTCGGCAACCCGGTGGAATTTAAGCTGCGATCGCCCTCGTTGTGCAAAGCACCGAGGGGTCCCCTCTCCTTTCTTCCAGGCCAGCTGGCTTCCCACGGCTCGCAGCAGAGCTGAGCTGCCCTCCAGGAAATCTGACAGAGGAAGTCAACCGGCAGGTTCAAACGTTCTGGCAAAGGGGAAGAGGGAGGAGAGGAGGACGAGGGACATGCACAGACGCAGATAGACTGCGAGGAAATCTGAAAAAGGCAAAACCACTTTCTGGGATATTGTATGGGAGCGTGGAAAAAGCGCACAGAAGAGCTCTCTTGCCTCACCCCAAGACAATCTGGGGCCCGACAGCCCTGGTACTTTTGACACCATAAATCCTGTTCTCGGGAGCCTGGAATCGCTGTTTATGAGAAAGCGGATGGCTCAGGTAACTGGAACAAATGCTTCACCTTTAGGCTATTGGTTTGAACGCAGCCCAGCTGGCCTGGAAGCTGGTATAGGCTGACAGCTGTTTGATGATCTGTGAGAAACAAGTTGGTGGATCTCAGGCCAGTTCTTGGCAGCCTGATGTCCTGGCACCCTCTTGTCAGACAGTCCAAGGACAGAAGAGGCAGCCATCGGGAAGCGGTCCCTCTAGGTCAGGGCTGGTGCTTAATATTCAGGGAGGGGGAGGCAAAGCAGTTCTGCACTATTGCTTTATCTGATCTGCGGCTACAGGACTCGTGCCAGCCAGCTTTGCTGAGCTGCCACTGCAAGCCTCTTCCCCGCATCGGGACTCCGCTATGAGATGCTGCAGGAGGAACAAGACACAAGGAAAGCTTTGGATTACGATTTCTGGGAGGTGTTTTCAGTTTAAATACAGGCCACTGCCATGAACAGGGAAGAAGAACCGTCTGAGGCATCTCTCTGTCTCTGAGAGCAACAAGCTCACAGGATTACAGTTTGCAGGCAACAGACATTTAACGAGGGCCAATTTACTCAGCTTATCTCGCAGTGAAGGAAACCGTTTGATAAAAAAAGCATTAGTCATGATATAAAATCGTTGCTCTTCATAACTAGGAAAATAAGCTGTCCTAATAGCTTTAAATATGCAGCATCTCATCTCGGGGCCCAAATATCAGCAGTTAGTCACTCATTAATGGCTACCTGCAAGACCTATGCTCAGAATCACCCTGGTGACCGCACCGGCAAATTAATTCCCCGAGGCTGGATATTTTGATTTGTAGACAGCACCTCTCCAGAGAGCCCAGAGAACAGGGACAAGAGCAGGAGGCCAGGGTCCAAGCTGGGCGTGCAGGACACCATCGGCATCGCTGGAATGCTGGCCGAGAGACGCTTTTTCCTAGTCGGGGCGGGGGCAGGGGTCTCTTCAGGCTCTTGACACAACACCGCACGGCAGGCTGCAGCGGGCAGGGCGAGGGAGCTGCTGGCTGAGACAATCTGTTAAGTGCAGACACCCAGGAGATAAACAGGGCAGAGATAAGAGCTGCTAAGTGAGCACAGGATCCAGTGCTGATAAATAAAGGCCAGACACCGGCAGGGCTGCACGCAGAAGCGCTGGGGTCTATCTGTTCATCTTGCCTCTCTGCTCAGGTTGTTCCACGGGAGGACATGTAGTACCTGAAACCCACTGCCAGCACGGCTGAAACCAGTTGGGACCAGTTCAGGAAAAATTAAACCAAAATACAGCTCAGGGAGTAACTTCGACCCGATGGGACCGAGGTAAATAAACTGGATTTCCCTGGTCATTGCGACAGCTGACACGCTGAGCAAACGCAGCAGCCTGCACAGGTGGGACAGCCACTTCGGAGAGGACCAAAACCCTCGTGTTCCCCTTCACCAGTCCTCTGTGCGGTGGAGCAGCATCTCCGGCTTTCAGAAGCTGAGATTAGTAGCAGTATGTTGGGACAAAGCTCAAAGCCCCTTTTGTCTCTGCCCAACAGCTGGGCGGGCGAGAGGAGGGTCTGCACATCCTACCCTGCTCCTCTGACGCTCTGAGAACAAGACACGCAGCAAAGCTGGCAGCTGCTTGGCAAACACAGCGAGCAGCTTCGCTTGAGGCAAGGGGAGCAGGGGCGAAATTTGGCCAACTGCTCAACCTGGCCATTCCACGGGCCCCAGATCTTGTTACGCTACAACACGGAGCACCACACGCGACAGTGTTAATGACCCTGGACAGCCACAACAGAGCCCGGCTGCAGGAAATGAGCTGGACTTTAGCTTACACTAACTGCACAGCGGTTCCTCAGCCAGCGCAAATCAGCGGAGTGCTGGGAAGAACAAACAAAGACTTGGCCCAAGACTTCTGAAACAGAGCAATTAATGTGGAGGGAACCAAATTAAAAAAGCACAACTTAAAAGGGTAAAAAATCCACGGATTTGCTTCCCACAACTTACATTCAATTCAATTATCCACAACAAAGAGATGAAGAGCAGGTCGAAGGTGACGAAGAGGCAGAAGGTCCTCCTCACATCTGAGATGGCTTTCCTCTTCTCCGGGGAGAAGTAGCAATATGGGGAGAAGCCCTGGCTCTGGGAGAACGAGGTGCTGATGGACGCTATGGCTGGGAGGCTTCGTTCCAGGTCGTGCTGCAGGTCTGTCGGCTTGCTCATCCTTGGCCCAAGCGACTTGGGTCCTACGTCAGTCGGGACAACATCTGCCAAGTCAGTGCGTCACCTGTGGGGAAACACAATGGGGACCCTCAGGCCTTGGGCCTCCGGATACCTCTCCTTCTCCTCTCCCCCTCTAAGGGCAAATATTCCCATTACCAAATCAGACCCTGTCTGTTTTCTACAGTTCCTGAGGGAAAAGGCTAATATCGACTTTTTGTGCTGCCAAAGAGCTTCCCTCCCCGAAGCAAAGACAGCCAGGGCTGCCCCATCTCACCCTGGCACCCCACATTCCCCAGCACAGGCAGAGACCCTCCTTCCCCCTTGCTCCCTGCAGAGAAGGAAGAATCGGCTCAGAGGCTCAGGGGGTCTGCAGAGTCACCAGCAAGTGTCACTGGGACCCAGAGGCAGCCACCCAGAACAGGCTCGCAGCACGGCGAGCCAAGCTGGCGGCTACAGCCAGCGGCCAGAGCAGCAGATGGCAAACCCCGTGGAGATGCCACGGCAGCAGGAAAAGGGGCCTGAGGGTGTTTCCGTGGAGGCCCGTGATCTGAATGGGAGCAGTCCCTGGGATCCCAGAGCCACCCCGAGCTACAGCAGCCTCCTCTGCAGGGACGGATGCAAAGCTCCCAGGAGCTCCACGTTTTGCACGAGGCAAACCTCAAAGCCTCGGGAGCCGGTCATCGTGTCGGATCCCATCCCGCATGGCCGGGAGAGGAGCCTGCTCACTTCAGGAGCAGGACACCGGGTTTCACACCCAACTCCAGCCAAGCGGAGCAGCAGAAAGGCAGCAGGGGAAAGCGCTGCTCTCTGTCCTGGCCCGGCGGCTGGCAGTGCCGGGCATGCAACCCTGGCGCGAGCGAGGTGTTGAGGTCTGAAGGCTGTTTTCACGCAGCCTGTGCCAACCATTGTATTAAAATTTTTCCTCTCCGTCAGCACCGCACAAGGAGGCCACTATGTTAATGCACCGTGCAACTAAGCACACGCTGGAGACAAACAAGGAAAGAGGATGCCAAAACAGGTCAGGCCAGGGATCTGTCAGTCCTCGGCTCTGCCACCTCCGAGTCACCCACAGCAAAGGCACAGCTACAAACTCCTCCTCTGCAAAATACTCCTGCTCAAGGACATTTTGCCTCCAAAAACACAGATTCTTTGCTACACTAGCTACTGCCCCAGCAGTCCTGCATCCTCCAGGATCTGAGCGAGGTTTGTTTGTTTACAACAGATCTCACTGGCAACAAGCAGGAGGCTGCAGCCACACAATGTCTGAGGAAACAAAAAACCCAAGACTGTGCCCAGGCCCGTGGGAAGGGGAAATCCACAGGGCACGCAAAGCCAGGGGTGCTGCCGAGCCCTACCTTACGATGGAGCAGCTCCAAGAGCTGAGCACAGCCTGATCTGGGGCAATTTTGGGTCCCTGCACCAGCAGCTTCTGCATCCCAGCCCCTGGGGAGCACCGGGGCTGGAAAGGGAACAAAGCTGGACTCCTGTCAAGTCCCCGTTAAGTCTCTCTCAGAGGCACTTCGGAAGGAACGGGAAGACTTGTCACTTTGGATCAGCCGTAACGACCACGGCCCTTCGCTGCTCCGAGCAAGGGGCCCATCTCAAACTGAGAAAAGTTAAAGACATCTGTGAGCGCTGAATAATACATCACCTCATGCACGGGCTGCCTCCTCCTCTACGGCAGGGTGTCGCCGCCTCCTTCCCTCAAACACCACTTTGCACTTAGGCAGCCCCCCGCAACTTTCACAGCGCTTTAAAATCACCCTGCGAGACTCGCCGGCCCCGCTCCCCCGACACCGAGGCAGAGCTGGGGCTGCTCTGCGGTGCAGGGACACGGCAGAGCACGGGGACACGGCAGAGCATGGCAGCCGGTGAGCCCTCGCGCAGCTCAGCCAGCCTAAACCCACCGGTCATTAAAACCCAGCATTCCCGGTGAGGTTTAACACTGCTTCAGAAGCACGCCCATCCCAAACCAACCAGCAATAACGAACTTCTGGGGAAGAACCAGCGACAAGGGCTTTACCTTCAGAGCGCCGTGGGACAGAGCAGGGTTTGGCAGAAATAGGTGAAGCCCAGATGAGGGCCCCCAACTGGGACTGCTCCCTCAGGCAGGAGAAAGCTCAGAGCAGAAAGAGCAGGGGCTGGATCTCAGCGTGTATAAATGTGCCTTTTTCTGGGTGACAGATAAATTATTGAGCGCCCCGGTGTTGTATTATGCATTCAGACATCCTCCGCAGCCTGCGCCGCACCGGCTGCCGAGCTGCTTTCGGGAGCTCTCGAGCAGCGCAGCTCCGACAGCCGACACGACAGGCCGGGGAAGCGTGAGTGGCACACGCTGCCCAGAGGGACACCACGGGTGACAGTAACACAGTGCGAAGGGGCGCCCGCACCGGGGACACCTCAGGGCTTTTCTGGTTTAAAAAAAAAAGCGCTCTCAAGACTCCGAGGAAAGATTTGTGCCTTTTTGCTGGTGAGACCTCCTGTTTTGAGGACAAAGTGGGAGGTAAGAGGGGCTGCAGGGACGAGAGGTGACACTACCCTCGGCAGTGAGCTCCGTGAATCCCAGTGGGAAACAAATGTGCAGGGCAGGCGGCCGCCGAAATCCTGAGACAATGTCAACAACCAGCAAGCACTGCCACAGAGGTGTGTGTGGCAAAATGCCGGCATCCCAGCCCAGCGTCAACGGGACGGTGGGCACCAAAACAGACCCAGGACCTGTGCCGAGGCACGTGTCCCATCCCTGGCAAAGGCCAGAGCAGCCCCTGCGAAGCCCCAGTGTCACCCCCTCCCCAGTGTCACCCCCCGCCATGTCACTCCTTTCCACTCTTCAGATTTTGAATCTTTTAGATTCAAATCACAAGCTTCTCATTAGCACACGTTTGCATGTTAATGACATGTCTTACAGTAAGAAGCCTTTCCATCTTGTGACATTGCTTCTCCTTTCCTCCTGCGCCCCCGACTTCCTATTAATGTGTCTTCTCAGCTCACATGACGACTTCAACAGCTAATTCTCATGTCACCTCTTCTGAGAGTTACAGCCTTTGCACCAAACGCTGCACCAGGAGAGAAAACTCCTGGAGAGCGGGAGGGACGAGGCCTTTTAGAGGCACCAACTGCAGTTGCTTTACCAGACACTGATGTGCGTCTGAGCTTCCCAGCAGGGAGAGGTGCCTTTAAAACAAAAAGGTCAATATTAAAGTAAATTAGATACTAAAACTCACTCCAAAAAACCCACGAAGAACCCTGTCTTCAGCAAACCACTGTACAGGCCCCATCAGATTCACGGCCAGCGCCCTGCGGGGCCAAGGCCATTTGGTTTTTTGAGCACCCCCAGACACTGCCGTGATCCCGCAGCAAGGGCACAGCACGGAGCTCCACAGCGAGCTGTCCCCGTGCCAATTTGTAGCTTTCCCTAAAGCACCTTCCAGGGCTAATCCGAGCCTGTTCGGAAAGGTCACCCTGCCAGGCACGTTACGTGCTGGCTGCCGGCAGCACCGATGGCACAAGTGACAGCAAGCACAGGCGGCAGACTGACAGGCAACGGCCGTGGTGAAGGAGAGCAATGAGGAAGATCAGGGCCGTGGCTTTGGTCTGTCCATGAACAGCCGCTCCAGCAAAAGGCTAGGAGCCACCGCTGCCCACGTTCAGCATCCAAGCAGGCACAAGGTGCAGGCACAGAGACCCCCCAGGAGCCTGTCCCCTCCCCATCCCTGCAGGCAAAAACAGAAAAACTCGGAGAGCTGTGTGAAAAGCACTTTTCTCCGGAGCCAGTGCGGCAGCCTGGCCCTCAGCTGTTTTCACTCGCAATCCCCTTGCCCCACTCCCTCCCGTGTGAGCCCTGCCCTGGGCAGCCCGAGGAAGCGGGCTCCTGGTGCGGCAGCCCCTCGGTGCCCGGTGTGCCGAGGGCCGGAGTGGGTCAGCCTGAGGAACAGGCAGCGTTCAGCCATCACTTCTCCAAGCCACTCTCTTGCTTGTGCATATTGTGTCGGGGAGCAGCGTGCAACCACCTCGGGAAGTGCCGTGAAACCCCACAGCGTCCCGCATTTCCCCCTGGCCCTGTGTGTCGGTTCAGTTGAGCCACTGCCCGCCAAGGGCTGAGCCAGCCCCGGGGCCACGTCCTGCCTCTCCGTGCAGGCACAGGCGTCCCCGACGCTGGCCCACAGCTCCTCGTGGCTAACCCACAGCTCTCCACAGCCCCGCACAACCAGGCCGGGTACTGCCTATCCCCAGCTCACCCCTCTCTACACCCAACGCGGAGCCGCAGCCCCCCTGGCCCACATCCCCCCGCCCTGCGCATCCTCCTCATTAGCGCTTGGCACCATCACAGTAATTTTCAGGCTTCGGTGCCAACATGATTGCCTGAACCCCCAGCTGGCACCGGCTGCCTTCTCGAGCTGGGGTGGTCTGACCTGCCTGAACATTTGGGAGGGCTCCCGCCCCCGGGACCCTGCAGCAGCGTCTGGTATCCCTATGCTGTGAGGGAAACCCCTGCCACATCTCGCCCAGTCCCGCACAGCCGCTTTCATGACACTCTGCGGGGCAGAGATCCATCACTGCAGCAAAAGAAGGGGCCCCGAGGGCTGGCAGAGGGCAGCGATGGCCACCAGCCTCACACACCATGCTCCAGGGAGCATCAGCCTTCCCCACAGCTCAGCTCCACACTCCAGCGCGCCGGGCGATCGGTCCCTCGCAGGGCGATGATAAAGCTGGAGGGGTGGGATGGGGTGGGGTGTCTTTGTGGAGACCCCAGACCCATCCGCGATAACGGCACAGACCAACCGCTAGCACAGACCTCCCAGCCCAGAGCAGCCTGGCGGCCCCCCCACGCCATCACGGGATGCAAACCACACCGGTCTGGGATCACCGCAGGATATTCCCGAAGGAGCAATCCAGGGTCAGCGTCTGCCAGGGGATTGTGAGAGCAGTGCCAGGACCCCCGGCAGCCCCTNTCGGAGCGAGGCCGCAACCGCACGGAGGGCTCCCGGGGAGCGCCGGTGCGCCGGTGAACCCGGGGGGGAGCCGGGGGGAGGATGGGGGCAGAGGGCACAACGGGGATCCCCGCCCCCCCGAGGCTTCACCGGGGAAGGCGCCCTCGGGGGAGACGCACCACAGGGGCGCCCGGTGCTCCCCGAGCCGGTAACGAGACCCCCAGGACCGACCCCCGGGGACCCGGTAACTGGGTCCCCCCCAGGGACAGGATCCCCCCCCGGCTGCCGCACTCCCGGGGACGGTACCGAGGCCCCCGCCGGCCCTGTCCCCTGCGGAGCCCCGCACCCCGCCCGGGCCGAACGACCGGGGCCCGCCGGGGCCGCGCACAGCCCGGTGCCGGCTCGCCCCCGAGGGCCCGGGGCCCGCCCGCGGTACCTGCCGCCGCCCGGTGCCGGTCCCCGCCGGAAGCAGACCCCAGCGCGAGCCACTTCCGGCGCCGGCGCCACCTCTGACCCCGGAAGTGAAAAGCCAGAGCGAGGCTGCGCCGGCGCCGACCATCGCCG
>RSEF01000027.1:5101337-5145703 GCA_003993805.1 Himantopus leucocephalus
AAACAAAAAACCAACCCAAAAAAAGAAGAGAGTCATGTTGCTAAAGGTGGCGAGGCGAGGGAGGGCAGGACCAGCACGAAAGGCGCATCCCTCAGTAAGGAACCCCTCTGCCCCGTCCCCCCCGCGGAGGCACTCTGCCGGGCCCCCGGTACGCCTTCCCGTAAGAAGAAGTCGCCTGGGTTGGGGCACCCCAGTTGTGACCTGTTCCTGCCCCGCTGGAACCGGCCGTCCCCGGTCCCAGCTCGCCGTAGTTTTGAATTTTGGCCTCTGGATGTACCAGCGTGTTGTTGCTCCCCTCGGCTTTCGTAAAAGATTGCCCGACCGAGTGTATGGCGACGGGGACTCTGGCGAAGCGGAGGTCCTGGTCCCCTGGAAACTGGACAGATCCTGTGCCCTGGTAATTGCTCGTCTCCCCAAGGTGGCTCACGGAGCCCAAGAAGGTCCTGCTTTTCCCCAGAGGCTGAGCAGAGGGTTCTAGTAGCGTCTGGCCCGAATTCAGCTCCTCGGCACCAAATCCTCCCTCTGAGCCCTCGGCGCTGTAAGTCCTGGAGGAGTGGGACCTGCCGTAGTCCGCTGCTCTCGAGGCTTGGTGTTCGTGCGTGGCGTGGCCGAGTGACTCTGCTTCTTGCTGGGAAAAGAGCTGCAGCAGCGCAGCAGTCACGGCCGGGTTCAACTCTTGGGCTGCGCTGGAGAGATCGCCTTCGGACAGAGGCAGCGGTGGCGGTGGTCCGGGGGGCTCAGGGGGTCTCTTCTCTGGTGGGAGAATGCGAGGAGGACATGCTGTGGAAGGGTTACTTCTTTTAAACACCATCTTAAAACATCACGTGAACAGATACAAAATACATTCATACGAAAAAAAAAGAACCAAACAGCCTACCGAGACAGTCCGCTCTCTAGGATGTGCTGGAAAAGAGGCGGAGAGTTTTAAAAGCTGGCATTCGTTCCAAGATCAATGCACATGTTTATTAACGTTTCCCCGCACTCGCCCCGTCCCCCATGCTCCCAACTAGTCGGCAACAGCTGTCCTAACACATGGGCACCCGTGGAGGGAATTCCTGCTCTCAGATCAAAGGCTAACGCCGAGCGGGAGGCAGATGTGGAGCCACATGAGGCACGTGTTCCCCAAAAGCGGGGTCTCCTGCTGCAGAGGGACGCTGTGCCCCACCACGCTGGTACCAGGCTCGCCGGCTGCATACTGATAGAGCACGGCCCTGATGTTCTGCTTTGGAAAAAAACCCACAAACCCCAACCCCACCCGTACCAGACCCTGCCTGCGCCCACGACAGACTGGACAGAGGGAGTTCACCCTCTCGTCTCCCCTCTTTGTTCTAGTTTCTGACCTTTTTACAAAGTACAACCCAAACAATCTTAACCCACAAATATTTGCATGCAACATTCAGACTGTCCTGGAGGAAATAATTTTGCCCCCCCAACCCCATCCCATCCCACCCCCAAATCAGACCTGAAGTCACAAGGATTGGTTTCAAAAGGACCCCTCCAGCAAGGACAAAAGCAGCCTTCACCCCCCCACCATCACCATGCTCTCACTACTTTGTGTCGCTGCTTTTGATGCAGCGGGGAGAAGAAAGAAGCCGGGTTCGGCGGTGGGAAAGGCGCAAGCGGCGCTAAAGCAGCGTCAGGGCTCCAAGTGCCACCGCAGAGGGGAGGATGCAGCTCCCCGCAGGACCCAACCCGCTGCCGGCGCCTCGCGTGCCGGCTCCGCTCACAAAACCAGTCCTGCCTCCAACACAACTGAACTGACTCCATCTCGCTCACCGACACAAAGATCGGCGACGTGGAGGATTAAAGTTATTACTGGCGATGACGTAAGAGGCCACGAACACCTTGTTTCAATCAGATCCTCAAATCATTTGCAAAACTGGTTATTAAAAAGGTCAAACTTTATTGTGAGAACCAGTAGTCTTCCAGGACCACCCCTCCACCCGTATCAGTCAGTCCACTTTAAAACTAGATTGTGTTTAAATCCAGAAAACAATCTTCAGGTAATCGTAAAACCAAGCTGATTTGGGGACAGCATATCATTTAAAATAATTATAAACAGAGAACAATGTTATTTAATTGAATCTGCTCTACAATAACCTAGTTATCTTCCAGTACTAGGGCAAAAAAAAAAAAAAGCACGATCACAACTGGCTTGTGGTGGGCGGGTGTGTTGAAGGCACGAGAACACAGCACGTTCAGCTACATTGCAGAGGAGTTGTGTATCGGGCCAAAAGAGGCTCCCCGGAGAGTCTGAGACATACTCAGGAGGCGCTTCTAGAATTTGGTGAGGTCGTCACAGGATGTTGCTAATAGTTCAGGAAAAATCAACAGAAACAAAAGACATGGAGACATTTACACTCACCTTTGGAAAGGAAATCCAAGGGTTCACCGATACAATCGGGTCTTTTAAACATGCCTCTTACTTGCTCTACAAGAACCAGCCGTTTGGCTCAACTTCAGCAGCTGCTGAATTTCAGCACTTCTGAAAAATCAACCCTACGTATGACCAGGCACACCGCAGCCGGATGCACGAATTTCTTATGTACACAGCTGCCACCATCCCTCCCTTCCAGCGCTCTCCGGTATTTCAGTTTTCACATTCTTTAAAATAATCTCTGCACTTTTTTTTTTTTGGAGAGGGCTGGAAGGGAATGGTGAAAGAGGGAGTTGGGACAAACAATAAGATGGGAAAATCCACAGAGATCCAACCTCCCGTGCAAAACCACTACCTGGATGCATAAACTGATTACTAGGGGTATAAAGGAAGAACTGACCCTCCGAGGTTCCCTTTTGCTTTTTCGGAAAAAACCTTTAATCTTCACTGACCCATTCGCAGTGGAGCACTAATGGATTTCACATGCTTTGGAGACGTGAAGCCGAGATGCATTTTTGTGCTTTGGCTTTTTGCAGTTGTTAAAACCCCCTGAACAGTCCAGCACTTACTGCAGGGAGCGGGTCAGCGTCTCAGTCTTGAAATCCGAGACTCGACCACATTCTAGCACCCAGCACCTTTCCTCCTTCCATCCTCCCATCCACCCCGCCGCCGCCCTCTGCCACAACACTCAAACTCGGTTCCTCCTGGCTGCAGTTTAACCAGAGGCACTCATACAGAATACTTTAATTGTTCAAACAAGTGCACGGCATCCAAGATGCCCAAGCAATGGTCATCATGACTATTTACCTGTACTTTCTTCTGGATGCATTGTCGGGGTTTTCCTTGGCCCCCGTTGCTCACTGCTCTTCTCCCCGTTGCTCTCCTCCAGCGGTATAACAGGCTCCTGGCTCTTCATCAGCTGACTCAGCAGAACAGCCAGCACGTTCTGCATATCTCCCTGAGCGCTGGCTGTTTCTGGAGTCGCCTGCTCCTCCGGTAGCTGGGCCTCCGCAGGTGGCTCTTCTACGGGTTCCTCTGCTGCTGCCGCTGCCTGAGACTCATGCTGCTGAGTTGTGGCTTCTGTCAGAGCGTTGATGGACTGGTTGAGAGCCTCCAGCTGTTGCTGCATCTCTGGGTTAGAGTGTACGTTCAACAGCTGGGCCATCTGTGGGACACTCAGATCAGTCTGGCTCTGCAGCAAGTTCAGTAAAACCGCTAGTTCGCTCTGATTCAGCTGCTGGGTGATTTCTCCAAGGCCTGCAGGAAAGGCAAGAAGCATCGCAGGTAGGTTAGGCAAAGCTACGTCACATTGGTTTGCAATCGTGACACTGCACATACTAATGAACACCTCTTCTCCGTGTCCCCGGGCCGGGGGAAGGCACGAGGTTCCAGGAGGAGAATTCCAGGACAGTTTGCTCAGATTTCCACCACCCGCTTGCCCCCTCCAGACTGCGATCAGCTCTGAACAGCACTGCAGCAGCACCCCGTGGTACTGCGCACACACTGCACTCACCCGAGGCTGCAGCTGGGAACTGCTCTGTTGGCCACAGAGAGAAGCTTCTTCACCGCCCCCTCAAATCTACCAACACAACCCCTCGCCCAAGCCAGCTCAGTTGAACCAAACCTCCCCGCTCCTCGGTTAGCTAACCGAGGGCATCCCCAGCATCAGACCGGTCAGCGAGGACACCACCAGTTATGCCAGCAAGCCTGAGGGTGCCCGATGAAGATTGGAAACCCATAGCCCACTCCGGTGGTAATCAGAGCAGTGAGTCCGCAGCCCCTCCCAGGCCCCTGCAGCGCTCCGCGGATCAAAAGCTCTCCCTCCTGCCCTGGAAAGCAGGTTTCCCAGGATGGAGCTAAGCTGCTGTTTGGGACGGAGGAAGGGTGTGTTCCACTGATGCAGCAAAAGAAATTAGGTCAAGCAGAAGGCAATTCCTTGCTGAGACCTGGCCTGGGATCACAGAGGGCTCTGTCCTGACCTGCAAGTATCCAGGTTAGTCTAAAACACAACCCTTGAGCGGCATCACCTCCCTTGGCACCATGCTGGAGCAGAGCCTTCTGAGTGACAAGTGACAAGAGTGCCCCCTTCACACTGACACTGGCTTTGTAAGTCAAAACTTTTTGGGAAGAAGGGTGCAAACGTTTGGTTTTAGAAGCTTAAAGTTAAGCTTCTCTTGCTGTTAGGCAACCAAGAACGTGACACTCGCTTTCCTCAGCTGTTTGTTAATCCAACCACCACCTTTTGTCCATCTGCCACGTTGCATTGAACACATGGATCATGCGTTCCCTGGAGCAAGAACTGTCTGCCTTGTTACTTGTCAGTACAAGGTTTGACACAAAGGAGGCTTTAGCCCATATCTGGGTTTTTCTAAGGCTTCTACAGAACAATCAGCGTGGTCTGGGCAGCTTTGTATCTCTCTACATTCCCAGGAATCAGAATACCTCCCCTCCAACTATTTTCTACACACCAGAAGGTTGGTCACAGTTTTGGAAACAGTGCACAAGTCCTGGTCCTGCAAGTCTTTATGACCAAGTGATCTTTTCTACAACAGGCAAAGCGTAGACTACAAAAATGTACACTTTTGCCCACCAGTCTGTTACATCCCATGCCTTATCTTTACATAATCTGATCAACAAGATCAAACTTCAGCTCATTTTCACACCCTTTACATGGCTGTACCTTCCAGCCTATTATCTGCTACTCCGCTGGCTTAAGTGACTCAACAACTCCTTTCATTATTCTCCATGAAAGGATGTTTCAGAACCAATAATATAACTCGTAGAACAAATTCATAGTCAGCTCATCAGTGAGTGACTTCTGAAGGCCAGCCAGAACGCTCTGCAGCCAATCATTCTCACAGCAGAGGAAAAAAAAGGAAAAAAATGTCAGGATAGGAAGATTCTGGAACACCCTTTCTGTAGAAATAAAGGTGAAAGAACCAGACTGGCTTGAAAATGGACATAAGCCTCCCACACCCAGACCAGCGAGGTAACACTTCAGGAGGAGCCTTTTACAGGCCAGAAGGGGCACTGACCTACTGCATCTCCAGCACCAGCCTCTGTTTTGAGCTGGGCAGGCTGTGGGTGCACAGGACTGCTGTTGTTTTTGACAGTGTCTGTGCTTGTAACAGAGGTAGTTTCTTTTCGAGAAACTTTTGATAATGGTGGCTCCTCCACTGCAATCCCGCTTTGCCGCTGCCGTCGGCGTTTCTTGCTCCACAGCTCGTGGCAATCCTGCCAGTGGGGAAGGCTGGAAGAGAACAACACTTCGCAGTTAAGACGTGGCAAGAAAACACATTTAATCCTCAAAGACCACAGAAAGTTATTAGTGCCATAAGAGAAGCACAGATGTTCCTCTGACTGCAACCATACTATTAAACCAAGAGACAAGTCCTAGAACCGGGAAAGGCAGTGTAATCGCACTTACTTTGCACTGGGATCTTGACCTTGAATGGACTGGGTTAGCTACAATGCACACAAGCCCACCAAGCTTTGAGAGTCTGGTGGCTTTAAGAAAGCAGCTGACGTTAGTAACTCTGAAGGAAATGGGAATCTCAAAAGATACTGTCACACTTGCACGCAAAGCAGCTACAGTGGAGCTTTATAATCTGCTTGACTGGAGCAGGAGAAAAGAGCTGCAGTCAGTGTGACACTGCTCAACAGCCACTCTTCAGTCAATTACCAAGCAGCATAAATGAGGCCTCGCCAGTCCTCCAGGGCACAGAGGACAGGGCTATGCTACATGCTACTCTTACCTGTCTTTCAACAGAGTTTTACAGAACCTTACAAGCATTAAACTGAGCTTTATAAAGCCAGCAGGAAACTAACAGCACAGGAAGGGCTGGTTGCTCAGCCATATGACAGAACGCAAGGGCAGAGTCAAGAAAAAAAACCCCAGAAATAACTTAATTCTGACTGAAAAAAAACCAAAACCAAGGCGAAGCCAGTGGCTCCTTCCCAAAGCTCATTAGCAGAGAGCCCAGTGTGGTGGAGGGTGCCAGCTGGAACTTACTCTGGAGGTGCCATTTTGCTGAGGTCAACATCCTTAAGGAAGTCACTCTGCAGGGCCTGTTCTGCTGTGCAGCGCTTGCCGGGGTCCAGCGTTAGCATGTGGTCCAGCAGGTCGAGAGCAGATGAAGGAATGCTGCGCAGAGTTGGAAATAAGTCTGAGTTAAGGTGTTGCTCGGAACAGGGGAGAAGCCTGCTTTCAGAGAAACACCTCAAGCTGAAGAGAAATCCCTGCAGTCAAAGTTTATTACAATGTGATCCAGCAACCCGAAGACATCGACAGAACAGACATCAGATATGCGATACTTTCAGTCGAATTTTTGCCATTTATGAAGAGCAACTCTGCTACAAATCCCACAAGATTATCACTCAATTATACTGTCCCCCACCCAGAGAGCACATCTCTGAAGTTAGACAGCCTCAGCACTGAGAACCCCACACCATCAGGTGTGTTTTCCAGGTGCAGACCATATCTAGTTGTGTCACGAGTGTGCAGAAGCAGGGAACCCCTCTGGAAGGCACCTGCAGCAGATCAGATACTTAGAAAACAGACAGTGACCCCATTCCAGCCTTCTCCAGATGGGAGAAGCCCTCTTGGAGAGGGCTGCCCAAGGGCAGAAGGCAAGAAAGGGAACCACTGCTTTATGCTGCCAGGTAGACTAGAGCCAGAGGACAGCAGACGAGTCACCCAACGTAACAGAAGGCCATAACCCCCTGCACAGCCGCTTATCCTCTCTTCTAATAAAACTCACAAGGAGAACTCCTCACGCAGACGCCTTCGGTATTGCTTCTTCGGTTTCATAGTGTTGAAGTACGGCAACTTGATGACATCTGGCCACACTGCTGGACAGGGGCTCCCACAGAGCCGGCTGCGAACCAGAAAAGCAGAGTACGATCAGCAGGAGAAACACAGCTAGGAGCAGAAGAGCCACCAACCCAAGGGAAAACATTTCCTTCCTAAGCAACTTTGTGTACCAATAACCTAGGTCTGGGCACACTTCAATGAAGATTAGATAGCCCTCAGGTTAAAAAAGGAGGTATCAGGAAGAGGAAAAATGCCTACCTTGAGTTTATAAACCATTCAACACAATGAATTTTCAGTGTGAGATGTAGTTTACGTTCATGATTTTCGCACTCAACTAACAGCAGCAAAGTTTACTGAGGGTGCATACAGTAGCAGCCACACACTTGATGGTAGGCATGGACACAGAGATGCCTAACTATTCACATTTGCAGTTACAGTCATTTGCTCGCCCTATTTTGCAGGCAGATTAGAGAAAGAGGGCTCTTATAACACAGAGACTGTGTGCATGAGCAGTTTCTGCAGTACCTCTTCTCATAGGCATGCATGTGCAATGCTTTACCTGATTAATTCAAGCTGAGCCAGTTCCAGATTGGCTTGAAAAATAGGCTTCTTTGTAAACAGTTCCCCGAGGATACAGCTGGAAAGAGGAAAAGCAAGAGGTCATGACAGCAAACCCTTGGGATGATCGTTTGAACACTGCAGCATTTCTGTTCAGAAGCAGGTTTGCCTGAGGAGAGTTATTTGCATCGGGGCTTGTAGTTGAGAACTGACAAACTAACCTATGTGTACAGAGTCACCAATTCCGCACAGCTGGGAAATAACATTCACCAGTAGGCTGTTAACATGTCACAGGCTTCCCGCTTTAACTCTTTGTGGGGAAAGGAGGATGTGTCAATAGCACAACAAGAAAAATGGCCAGGCATCTCATTTTCCTCCAGATTCAGCCCATTTATCCATTCAACTTCACTGAGGGGTATCTGCTGGCCCAAATTATCCTCAGCTGCCAGGAGCTCACTGTTTGCTACTGCCAAGCACAGGATATAGCCCTGCGCGCACAGCGTTTGTACGCACACACTGCATTTGTACAGCTGGAAAGGGAAGAAGAGGAGGGAGGAGACAACTCTGACTCATTCAGTCCTTAACATCTACCCTTAAACCTTCTGGCAGGAATGACAATCAGTGCCAAATATAGCTGTGGGCTGATACAGGCACCTGTCTGCTGGAGCTGGGCTAACCCCACTCATTTGGCACATTTGAGCAGCAACCGGACCTCGCGGCTGGAGTTTCCAGAAGTAATTATCAGGGTCTGACTTTTACAAACCTTTTTGTTTGTACACTAAGCTCTGCTGAAAGTTTACCTCTACGTATCACAATGGGAAGTACGCACTTTGGGGAATCCAGCCGCACTTCTGAAGGCTGCATCCTCAACTCTCCTGGAATCACTTGGAAAATGTTCCATCTTTGTGGCTGAACTGCCCAGACTCCTCCTATTCATGAGGCTCCCTACACTGTTAGAAACCTGACATCTCTACTTCAAAACATTTCCTAGATTTAGCTGAAAAAATTAGGTGACAAACTGAGCAATCTGAAGAGGTTACAGAAAGACTCTCTATTAGGTCATTAAAACCATACACTGGAGCTATGGCCAGCAGAATAAGCTTGTCACCCCTTCCAATCTTAGTGGTACATCATTATCAGAGGTTGGTTGGTTTGGTTTTTAACTAGGGAGAACAAATACCTTTTATGCTCTCATGTCAATACCAAAAAAGTCTCATTCTAGGAGTTTTTACTAAATACTATAGCTTCAGTTAGGTGACACACACCCATTTCCTCAAAGCACAGAGTTTTGAAAGTATTCCCACACTATCACAACACACTTTGCCCAGCTGGAATAGATAGAGTTTCAGAAATCAGCACACATCAGAGACTACCTTCCATTAGAACTACTCTGTTCACATGCTGACATTCACAGCCCAAACAGAACAAAAGATACAAACCACATACTTACCCACAGCTCCACACATCTATGGCTGGTGTGTAACGCTCCTCACCTAGCAGCAATTCTGGAGGTCGATACCATAATGTAATGACTTTATTTGTGTATGGACGGCTGGAATGCAAGATACAAATGTAAATTGACAAGAGCCACAAACCCCTTACGAACTGTATTTATTACTTCCAAACAGCGGAGTTGTGCATATAAGCAGAAGCAGTGGCTTTTCAAGTGTCTAGACTTCCATAGCACCTGCCTGAGTTAATTAAAGCTGACGAGGCACCACAGATTTTACAGGTCTTCCTGCATGCTCTAGGCAGCAGGTTGTAGATACCCAAGATTGAAAAATTCTGACTTGCAACAGGCAGTAGCAGGCTGCCATGACTGAAGAGAGACTGATCTCAGAGCAGAACATGGTCCATGGCAGGTCCACGGCAAGCAGAGAAGGTGGTTTGGTTCCTTATCGGCTGGATTGTCTAATGAACGACTATTAATACCAGCCAGGAGTATATTTTTCCAACAGCTGGAGCTGCGTTATACCACTTCCATCAGAAATAGTTTCTCAGACAATGCCAGGACTTTCAAGTGAAGGGACTGCACGGGTATTAAGAAAGGTGCTCATCCCACCTACATAAACCATTTCCCCCTTCTCCACCCCACTATGCCTCACCTCTCCTCCGAGCTGTAGAGTCGGGCAAGTCCAAAATCTGCAAGTTTAATTTGCCCACTGAAAGACAAAAAACAGTCGTTGGTTTGAACCACAGCTATGCTCACATGCTGCAAGAAGTAAAAGGTAACAAAATCCCCCCATGTAGTAGAAAGGCCCAATAATGTAATGTTTGCAGTAATTTTGGATATGCCAGTCTTAATTTTTCAAACCCTATTTAATGCTTCCAAGAAACAGGGGAAAAAAAACCCCAAAAGCAATAATTCAGTCTCATCTCTATCACAAACCCTTCCCCATAGACCAATGTCCCAGAGAAGTTTTTTAGATGCATATCCAGACACATAGATGCAATTACGGGTAGCATTATTCTCACAGGCTCAAAGTTTTCTTATGGGTATCCAGGTAAAGACTTGAGAATTAACAGCAAATGAATAATTGTTATGTATTCTGTAATGAACCACCTTACTGCCAAACACTGCTATCGGGAGAAGAGAGCGCGTTCAGTGAGAACTGCTACTTCCTACCTTAACCCTCAATGGTTTCTCTACATACAAACACTTCTAATAAGCAGTATTTTTGCCAAAATACCATGGAGACCAAGTGTACACAGAGACCCATTTACTTCAAGTCAACACGAAAGAAAGTTAGCTGTAAGGAGCTAAAAAAAGATGAGCAGAGGGCCTCATGCGGAGAGCCTGCTACCAGCAGCAAGTCAAGCAGAAGGTTATTAGGGTTGTTCTCCCTTGCAGCAGGAGCTGTGTTCTCAGCCAGCAGCACCCAGGAAAGGTACTGCTTAATTATAACCACCCGTGGAAACATGCAGGGCTGTATTCCTACAGTGGATCAACAACTCCTGGTCCGAAGTATAGTCAGGGTGAAGATAACTGTGTGCTCTCAGCTGAACTCAAGGAGAGTGCGGGCAAGAGCTTGGACAGGACCGTATCTACTCCCAGGTTACCTGTTGTTCAACAAGATGTTGGAGCACTTAATATCTCGATGAAGGAAATTCTTTTTGTGACAATAATCCAGACCCTCCATTAACTGTTTCATGAAAGACTTGATATGGTCCTCTGAGAAATGTACCAAGCCAGATTCTAGCAGCCCCATTAGGTCATGGTCCATGTACTCAAACACAAGGTAAAAGGCACCTGGTATAATAAAGAGAGAAGTGATTTAAGACAAGGGAGGAGAGACTGAGGAAAAGAAAGAATGAAAGTAGATTCAATCACTGAAACATCTTTTTGTGCACTGTTCAGTGTGGTTCTGTTGGTGTTTTCTTTAACAGAGCCTTGTGATATTTAAGGCTTAGTGAGCAGCCTAAAAGTAGTATTTTTCCTCAAGGGGAGGACAGCACCGAAAAACTAAGTAGCTCGAAAAACTAACGCATCAAGCTGAGCATCTTAAATCAAAATATGCCCCCAAAATAAATTCTTTTGAAATCCTGATCACGTTTACCCATCCATTTTTTTTTCTTTCAAGCTAGTTTGTTTAAGAGACTACTGCTATGCATGGCTTAAACTGATGTTTGCGTTGTCCCCTTCTCTCTCACGGAAGAGAAGCCCCCAGACAAAAGCTAGTGGGATGCCATAACGCCCTTCTTCCAGTGGCAAAGGGCAGAAAGTTTTCCAACTGGGGAATTTATTGACACTAATCAGTGTTAAAAGTGACCCTGTAAAGGCTTTTTTTTTTTTTTTAAGACTGCTCTTTTGCAGCTCTACAGGAATGCAATCCATTATTTCAAGCCTGTGTCTACCTCTGCTCTGCAGTGCGACAACTCATTGTAACTGGAATTTATCCTTTGATGTAAGGCCAAATACAGATGCCAAACTGGCTGGAAGTACGTATCAAGAAGGAATGCAAAAAAGAAAATCTACACCACAGTTTAGATTTTCAGTTTTACACTGAAGAATAAACAAATGGAGTTGCATCACCTCTTTGGCTAATTGAAACCACACCCTGCAGCAAATACTACCTTTGTCCTTCTTGAAATCCAGTGCATCTTGTTTGTCTGTGACAATTTCCTTCATGTTAACAACACTGCGGTGGATCAGCTGCCGAAGGATTTTGATCTCGCGGATGGCCGTGATGGGGAAACCTTCCTTTTCATTGTCCAGTCGCACCTTCTTGAGAGCCACCAATTCACCTGCCAGAACAAGCCAGTGTCAAAGCCTCTGCACACATCACTGCTAACAACTCTGCGGGTTTCCAGGGGGAAGTTGAAAGTAGCTATGAACACAGCCAACATCCACCAAGAAACAGCAGAAGCAGCTTTAGTTACCCCACGAATTTTTGTTAGATGGCCCCGTCAGAAGTTATCACACCAACCCAAGACAGATGACACCAGTGCTCCTCCTAACCCGCTTCAGAGGAGAGTCACACAGATGAACATAAATTTATCCCAGAAACGCCTGCAGCCCCTTTCACAAGCTCTGGTACAGTAAAGTCTGCCAAAGGCACGTTTAAAAAGCAGGACTTGAGCTGGTGCCTATGGCTGCCGTAGCTATACCTACCACGACCATCTGACCACGTGACAAACTGCACACACAGGGCACACGATTTCACAAGCAGAGAGGGCAGCCGGGCACTAACTCACACTTACCAGGGTTTTAGAGCTTCTGTTCTTTTGTCCCTTTTGAAAACACCTGACGTAAATGCTTATTCCAAGGCTGGAGCCATTTCTAGTTCTACAGGTACTGGTCATTAACCGGCAACACCACTAACGCTGGAATGGGTTTTAAGCACACCCACAGTAACAAGGCCTCAAAGAAGTGGAGTCAATCTGAAGCCGCCTGACATCCTCACCTGTATCCTTGTCCTTGGCTTTGTACACCTGCCCATACGTCCCTTCTCCAATAATCCCAATGATATCAAACTTGTCCACGCAACGCTTTCCCCAGTCGCTTTCTGTCTGTCTCCTTTCCCCATACCGAGGGCAACAGATTCTGGAAGAGGGAAGGGGACTGTTAGACACCCGAGTGCTCCGCCTCACCCGCCATCCCACACGCAAATGCCCATTCGACTGTGTTAAGCTGTACCCTAAAAACAAAAAGCAAAGGTCAGGCACCCTGTCTTTACACTCCTCACAATGCAGTGTTCAGTAGAGTTTAATGAATTATGCTATATATTCTCAACTACTCCAGATACATAGGAATATTATCCTTTTATTTCATTCCGACACTAAAACACCCCAGCCAGAACACTCTCACTACCAGATCTTTTCATGTCAGTTATGCATTTATCAGCTGCATACAGCTAACGAGCAACACATTGCTCCTCCTGTGGAAATAAGGAGTGCAAAGAGTGGGGAGGACGAGCAAAATGGATATTATGCCACCTCAACGCTAGAGACTGAGGTAGCAGAACCATTCCACTATAGCCTACCTGGGGCACACAGTTAGCTACACAGATTTCTGCAAAGATCTCGTTATACACTTTTAACTGGGAGTACCTTGAAGGAGAACCACATCAGTATCTTTATCTAAAAAATACCAAAGAATTATGCTACAGTAGGATAAAACTCTGTGTTTGGAATCTTCTGCAGAAGCACTGAACATTTGATTTTTCTTTAAAAGAAAGCGTAGCTAGCACCCTGCGTACAACCCCCAAGGTAGCTTGCTTCCTTGACAATTGCATATATTTTGTTATCAGGAGAAGCTGTATATACCATGCAACATGACTAATACTTCAATTGTGTGTGAAGAAAAGGTGTTTGTCTCCTATTGGGAATAAGCAATTCCTAGAAGCACCACAGGCTTTACATAGGGCTACACCCGAGGATGTTTCTGTGGCCTGCAGGCTATAGGCTAAATCAAGAGAGGAGAGAGCTTCCAGGGTAGATGTGGCTGGAGATTGAATACGACACACTCCAGCAATTTCTGCCACTGAAAGAGTCAAAGGGGAAGACAACAGAATGCGTCACAGCTTCAGTGCAGAGCCTGAACCCTACTCTGCATTTGGTGTACACTTTACACAACCTCCTCTTCTGCCCAAACTGCTGTACTGCTCATCCTCAAATAGATGGGACAAGTGGCCTTCAACTGTCAGTGGCCCAAATATGAAACGCCCCACAGGAAACGGTTAATATACCATAAGAAAAAAGAGAAATATGAACTTGTTTTCTCCACATTTCACTTGCCTCAATAAAGACAGCACTCAAACAAGTCTGGGGACAAAAGTATTTATAAAACTGAACTAAATCTGGCTTTAGCCAGATCTACTTATCTGATCTACTACACATCTTTAGATGTGTAAGTAAGTGCATGTTAAGTGTTCTCCCCACCCAATAAATGGCAGGGAGGCTGCTGAGAGCTGGCAAAGCAGCTGCCAGGTTCCATTTCAAAAATGACCGCGCTTTCAACAGCACCACCTCCACACAGAGCACAGGACACGCAGTCAGCTCTTCTGGGAGCACCGTGGCACACACTGAGACTTAAACCTTTGCAAACCTATAACAACATCTGTGTTAAGAAACAGAAAACCCAACAACACAAAAAAAAAGCTGAAGGAAAGTAAGTCAGCCTTACTTTGGTCTCTTTTTGAATGGTTGCTGAGGTGGTGTGGCTGCCTTTGGTTCCGGGGAGTCAGGAGGAGATGGGTCCCCTCCAGGGAGCTCTGGAGGAAGCGGGAGGTCCGTGAGTAAGTGTCGTGGTCTCTGCTCTCTATCTTTCTTCACAGGTTTTGGAGGAAGAATCTCTTTTGGACTAAACTCCGAAAAGTTAATACAACACAGAAGTCAGACTTAACAACCAGTTAACAAACCAAAAAAGCCTACCATAGGACAACAGCTCTCTATTGAAGAACATAAAGTTAGGAGCCCAAGTTTAAGGGCCAAAATTAGCATAGCCAAGTAAAAAAACTAAACAGCCTTAAATTTTACAATGATAATACATCAGGAGAAAACAGCATTAGGTTTGAATACACATCTTCAAATAAACCCACAGCTCTCTGCAACTTGCTCAATTTGCACAAATAAGTAGTTATTCTGAGTTTCCTGTAAGACAGTTCAGGTTATCAGCCAGCACCCACTTTCCGACCCTTACTTCCTCTATTTAGTCCATTTATCATAATGAAATTAAATGCATGACTTGTTAAGGACCACTATAAATACAAACCCAGAATTAAATCTCTCTACATAAGTAACTTTGAACTTCTTAGCCAGGGCTGAAATGTAGCTCTAACTTGTGAAAACTGCTGAGAAACTGAAAGCTGACTTTTTTTTTTTTAAAAAGTCAATTACCAATGGCATCAGAAGCTTGGTTTAGACTGGCAAGAGTCTCACAAGCAGAACGTAATTTCTCTCTCATGTATGCAGCAGGGAGACTTCCTAGGTCTGAATAGTCAGGAATTCTCCCCCATGCAAGTTTCCGCTTCACCAGGAAAAGGAAAAGATGAAGAGNGTAATTTCTCTCTCATGTATGCAGCAGGGAGACTTCCCAGGTCTGAATAGTCAGGAATTCTCCTCCATGCAAGTTTCCGCTTCACCAGGAAAAGGAAAAGATGAAGAGGCACGAACAACCTTCCAAGGTTCGTTTTTAGGGCAGCCAGCAGGAGGTTTGCTGTTTGTCAGCATCACCAGGTCTAGCGCTTCAGCACAGAGAACTCCACATAAATGAAGTGATGGAAGTAGGTCATTTTCCCAATTTTTTTGATTAGGCACTGCCTAATCTGCACGAAAAATCTCTTGTGAAATATAGTTAAGAAACAAGACAAAGAAGGACACTATTCTGGCACTGAGCTCTGACGTCTTCTGTAAGGGATGGGGGAGCATTCTCCTCCCACTGCTAAGAAGTCACCAGGCAGCTGCAGAACGAATTGCACATCACACCAGCCTAGACCTGCGAGGAAAGTGTTCACCAACGGGCACTATTACCAGCGGTACCCATCCTAGAAATGCCAGAAGTGGGAGAGCTGTATGGGCTGAAGCTCACCCCCCATTAACTGCAAATTCTTAGTGTGCAGAACGATACCCAGCCGGGCCACTTTGCCAAGGCAGAATCCACGTTAAACCTCAGAAGAGGTTCTTCAAAGCAGGACATAGACAGCCAAGGCCTCCAACCGCACGTAGCAGGCAAGAGACTTTGTTCCAAGACAGCAGATCAACTAGGTTTTGCTTTCTTTACAGCTTTCACATGTCTATTTGAAGCACTGATCTGATGTCCAGTGCCTACAGATTGCGTGTCCACAGTAACAAAAAAGCAGTTGTTTATTTGACTTTGTGTTTCAACCACTTCTAATTGGCAATTCTTTTGTTCCTGATAGTATTTCAATATCTAATAGTACATGCTAAGCTTGGGCCCTGCGACTCTGCCAAAGAGATTCAGCCTTTTTCCAGACGCACATCAAAAGCCAGCTTCTCTGCAAGACTTCCTGGGAAGAGTGAAGGTGTGTTTGTAGGTTGAACCTGCAGGTGCCCAGCCTTCCAGGAGGTCCCTTCTCTCCCTCTTACCAAAGAGTTACTATTTTCTCACTGACACAGTGTTATCTGTGTTTAGTTACGTACAGCTTAGTTAATCTATTTGCATATCAGCACTAGTGCTGCTAGCTGGTTCCTGTAACTTCAATTACGCCCAGAACACTTGGACATTTCACCAGGCATTTCCTTCGAAGTGAGAAAGTCAAACAGACCCTTCAGAGTTGCCCAAGCAGAAAAATGACAAAGTACAAATGCCAACTACCTAACAAAGACTGCTAGAAGCTACCTCCCTTCCTCCCCTCCCCTAAAATAGCAGGAATGCGATCAGTCAGGTCTGCGTTTTTAACTATGTTAATGCTGCGAACAGTCAACCAGATGTTCCCAGGAACCTATGCAACTCCTGAGCGCAACACCAAACACCTACGAAGTTTATACCACTTGCTCCTAAACAGCTTTTCTCTCCTCCTGCTGCATCTCCTGCTAGGTGAAGCAACCCACGGTGCACCTTGACTGCTGTGAAGTCTAAAAGTGTTATAGACAGATATGAAGTCTTGAGAGCTCAGAAAGCATCAAGAAAGGTTAAAGAGTCTCTACCTGAAGCCTCCCAATCTCAGCATATGGAAAGAAAAGTCTAAGAAAAGTCCAGTTCATAAATACAAAGGCAGTTGTTTAAGAGCAAGCTTCTGTAAAGAGTCAGTGCCATACGCAACTGCCACTAGACTCAGCAAAACAAAGTGGGATTTCCCATCCTTTTATTGGGAAAAAGTCACTGTAAATGCACTTACTAAGCTAAGCAACCAGCTGCATTATCACCCCCACTCCTAAGTTCATAGTGACAGCAGAGAGAAAACACACTTTTACAAAATTAAGCCACACCTGGATGGTAAAAGAAAAGAGCCCTAAGTGTGAGTGGCTAAAAAATAAAATACATTATTTGCAGCACAATTTCTGCATTTGGAAATAAGGGAACACAGCAGCAGAATCTTGCTTAGACTGGCATTTGGGTTGGGAAAAAATCTGCAATCTGTTAAAAGCTACCACTCACAGATACATTTAAACTAAATAGATATTCACTGAACAACATTACACAGCTAAGGAAGGGCAACAAACATGCACAAGCCTAACTTTTACATTGATCGCAGTGACAACATTACCCTAATTTACATCAATATCAGGACAAACCATGAAAATCAATTAAATGAATCACAGTATGTAACATACTGTGTTCACTTCAACCACTGGGGTAATTATACCAAGTCATAACTATCATGTAACACACTATTCATTAAAAAACACGCTTCACTAACCAACGAGATACCTACTACATCTTTAGTGATAGCTGGAAAGACACAGAAGTTGTTAGGGAACTAACCGATCAAGGAGAAAAAAAAACCGTATCAGTGATGACCTCACATTAACAGCACTACAACATACTAACAGCTACAAAAGGGAAAAAAAAAAGTTTGCTTTTCTTCTCCATCTCCATTTTGGATATTCTGTTCTATTTCCCTCTTCCCCCCCCCAACTAAAAAACCCCACAGTAAGGTTTTTCAGACAAGTTCCTACTAGGAGCCAAGAGCCAGAGCAGCGAGAGCTACAGTTACAGGACAGAATGAAGTCTGCATGTTTTGATGAGGAATGATAGGAAACAGAAAGCTGAAGTAGGTGCAGTTTCACCCTTTCATTTTTTAACTCTTTTTCAAACAAACAAGACGGATTCTAATTAATTATTGAATAATTAAGACAATACTTAAGTTAAACCAATGCCATTTTTTACATGTGGGCATGTTCGGTGAATTTGGAACTGAAATAGCTCTGGTTCGTGTTCTTGTATTGGAATTGTTAAGCTCTTTCCTGTTACTTAAGTACAAGGTTTTGGAGGAATTAAACAAAAAAGCAATTTTAAAATAAGCCTGTGCAAATGGCTGCAACAGAAAGGGGTGCATAATTCCAGAGCCATGTTTCATTACTGTAATAAATGCAAACCAAGAGCAATGTGAAACCTTTACTAACCAGCATTAAAACTGCAGCCAGACCTCTCTTTCTCACCAGGATGAGATGTAACTACCTGCACAGGATCACAGAACTCTCCACACAAACCTACCATGGCCAATACCAGGAATGGCTGTGCAATAATGCATTTATACCAGTGGCACGGTCTTCAGCCGTGCAGGATCAGCTCACGACTGTCAAACTAACCAGAAGAATCTGTTTATTTCAATGGTTTGCTTTTAAATGCAAACAGGATGCTCTTGTGTGACCTTACCTATCCAAGTCATCTTCCCCAACTAAAATAGGGGGGAGTGGAAGCGGAGGCAACGTTGAAGTTTTCAGGTGTGGGATAGCAGCCGTCACAGACACTTGTGTTTTTGTAGCGACTTGGACAGAGGACTGAGAGTTCACCTGAGAGGATAAAGTAGACGTCCTTGGGTGGGAAGAAGATGGCAAAGACGTTGGGGCTGAAGTAGGGACCTGAACAGGAGTCAGTTGGGATGGTGGCAAAGGTGGAACAGCAGGTGACGGAGGCAAAGGCGGCAACGGTGGAGTCGGAGGTGGTGGTGTGGTTGTCGGCAGAGGTGGAGGAGGTGATTTTATTGAGGGTAGTGGGGGCGGAATCTCCTTCTCTGCTGTGTCTGTCTCTTTTGGAGATAGGAGGTCCTCTACCACTGCTACAGGCTTCAAGTCTTTTGTTCCCGTCTGTTTTGAATCTCTAACTGGAACAGGATGTTTCCTCTCAGAGTTCTCCTCTGCCTTGATTTTTGTTGTCTCTGCAGGGGCTTTAGTCTCTGCATTTGTATACAGTAAATTAACTAATTCTGTATCTGAAGATGATTTTTCAGATTTAACGGTTTTGATGACCTTTTTAGATTCTGTTCCAGACTCCTTAAGCTCAGCTAAGCTGTTCTCCTTTCTAGACAGGAAAACAGGCGAGCCCTTTGCCTCCTTCCCATCCACCTTGGCCGCAGCTGCTGCCGCTGCCGCTCGCTCCTTTTTCTTCCTGCTGAGTTCTGCCCCCAGACTGGAGTTCAGCGGTAGCCTTGTCGGGGATATACTGGAATGGCGACTGCGTGACCCAGACCTCTGCTTTTTGCTGTGAGATGATGAGTGTCTTGAGTACCCAGGACTTCGGCTTCGGGACTTCACAGATTTCCTGTGGAGAGAACGGGGAGAAGATAAATGAAACAAAGCATCTCAACCTCTGAGCTACTCACCAACATCAATAGCTCTCTTTGAAAATAATGCGATTCCATTATTCATCAACTAAGTTCAGAGAGTCCATAACACCTGTCCAGAGAGACTAAAGCTACTGAAACCAGCTTATTGACTTAAGCAGTACAAGTTTCAGGTCATCATCCAGCCTTCCAGTGTCAGGACTACCCTCACAGTCACATTGTTAAGACAGAAATGAAGGATCAAGATTGGACAAGCCTCAAGGTAAAGATGAGATCACAGATGCACACACCAAACAGAAGACTTCAGTCGAGAGGATGAGCTGGCAGTTTACGAATCTTTCACAGTAATTATGTACAACTTTAAAGGAAACACCGGATAAAATATGACTGCCCTCACGGGAATGCCACCTCAGCAAACATCTCATTTCAAGCTAATTTTTCCCCCTGGTTCTTTTACTATCATCAGAACTCAAATTTGCATACTGTGAATCAGGAGAAGAAAAAAAGCACCCACGAATTTTAATTCTGTTTGAGGTATGTCCAGAGGGTCTGTCTTCCTCTACAATAAATGGGCTCTAAATTAGGTATATATACAGAAATAGAGATCCACACTGAAAAATCTGTGTTGCGAAATAAGCAACGAGCAAGTCAGGAAACACCTCACCCCATCAGGGTACGCACTGCGAGCAGGGGTGAACCAAGTCAGAAGGCAGCAGTAACCACAAGCTCAGTGGAGACTGATGTGGAAACAAGGTAAAAATAAAATGGAACTGGAAACTGGTACTTCCAGTGTCCATGTCAAAATTACTGACAAGACAGAACTGTTTCCTCCACTTCAGGAGGAACTAGGATTTCGCAGGTTATGAGACACCATACTTTAACTGTACGCGTCGTCAGCTCCGATGGGTTTAGAGGCTGTGAGCCAACAGGAAAACAAGAAGTTTTGAGATCAGACCCCATGAATACTATAATAGAAACTATGCTCAGTTTGTTTTTACTCTGCGATTTATTACTCAGAACATATCTAGTTTTCAAAATACGGAATTCTCTCAAACTATAGTTCCACACTAGTTATAAAGAACACCTAAGAGCAAGCAGGTTTAAACACAGCAGACTCTGGCTCACTTGCAACCATACTCGGAATGGAATTAACAAGATCTAAACTGTTTATAGTGCTACACAATATTATCCTGAGACAACAAACATTTGGAAAACACACTGAAGAACTGAGACAGACTAATGCAGAGTTCCTCGCTAAACATCAGCAGCGCCTCCACAGAGGGACACCGCTGTGACTGCACGGGAGGTGAAGGGTCTCGCTGCACAGTGGTGTGGAGTTTAATGGAACCCTCTTCCCTTGCTACCCCAATCACAAGCATTCTGCCCTCTCGCTAGTAAGTACAATCCCAAACCTCGTGCTCAGTGGTCAAAGAACACTATGACTGTAGGTAGTCCTTACCTTTAGACTTACAAAATAAATATACAACCAGAAGGAGAAAAAAAAAGTGTCCTTTGAAGTCACTCAACTATTTTCCTCTTTCACACACTTTCTGTAATGGGAATGCTGCCTCAGGATCATCTCCTTTTCCAAGGTTTCTACTTAAGGAATTAACGGTCTCAGACACAGTTTACCACGTGGATAGCTGTTCACCTGCCGCATCCCAGTGTGAAGTTGCCAGGAGCTGAAAAAGCCATTAGGTTTTCACTATGCTCGAAGACATTCGCAGGCTAAGGAAACATTCCTAATGAATCTTGCAGGATGTAGTTTACTGCAACCACAAACAGTTTTGGGGTTAGCATTCCCTATTACAATTCTTTCAGGATACGTTGTTTAAGATGCTGCAACACTCAGTTTTCTGCTCCCTGTCTCCCATCCTGCCCCACAATTACCCTCCAACAGTTATTCCAATTCAACCAGTTGCAGAGCGACATACTCAACAAGATCACTCAGCAGATCTGACATAAACTTCTCCAAAAGGGCAATTTTACCGTATTTTTAAGTGCTACAGTAGAAATGCAGCCACCAAAGACACCTGCATGGACACAAGCAAGGGAAAGGTAACGCTGGAGGAAGCGTTGGGGCGCGCAGAGAGAGCACACGGCTCAGGGTAGGACCCCCTTACACAAGGGTTGCTGCGGAAGGGGCTGCACTGCAGAACCAGTGCTTCCAACCCAGCGAGGGTTGGGGATGATGCCCTGACCTTCCACCCTCTGTTCCACTTACTCCCTCCCAGTAGTCTTCTTAGCTCCACAGGCACCACTGAAGCTTTTTTCTCTTCAGTCGTCTAATGATAATTACCTATAGTTATTATACAAAGAGCTGCTGTTTCTAAGCCCATTTTCCAGCTTGGTGTTTACAGCTTCTTTGTTAGACCTGAAAAAGGCACCGCATCCAGAAGCTTGTCGATTTTCCCAGCTATATCAACACCACCAGTAACAGACCACTCTACAACAAATCTTACCGCATACCATGAGACCATCAACAGCCTCAATGCCACTACAGCGCTTGCTGAGGGGCGGTCTTCCACAGCAACACTTGCTTTTATCACTGCTGGATAGCTCAAAAAAGATGCAATAAGACAGAAGATGCACATGCAGATTTTGCTTTTTAAAGATAATCTTTCCATCCTCTGGAACCATCTTTTCGTGGCTTTACCTTCAGCCTTTTAGTTAGCACTTTTACCCCTTTCACCCTTAACTCTACAGCTTACTTGCTTTGCTAAGATTATCAGGGATGCGTGGGGACAATTCAGTCTCACGTGCAGTTCTTTTTCTGGATGAAAATGCTCTGGGGTTAAAAACCACCTTGTTGTCTCTCTAGCACTGGAAAGCAGAAATACAAGATACTAACCACGACAACTGTGAACATGACAACTGTGAATTAACATAAAGAACTCTGAGATGATGGCTCATGTAAAAATCCAAATAAAAAAGCATTATTAGATTAATGTAACTGATAAACTCAGAAGATTAGAATAGTCTTTGGTGGAAGGAAT
Source organism: Himantopus leucocephalus (assembly GCA_003993805.1). Taxonomy (NCBI): domain Eukaryota; kingdom Metazoa; phylum Chordata; class Aves; order Charadriiformes; family Recurvirostridae; genus Himantopus; species Himantopus leucocephalus. The sequence goes on from RSEF01000027.1 coordinate 5,123,769, forward strand.
GCTAGAACCCTCCAGACCTCCTCATGCTGAAAACGACCACAGCCAATAGCTGCTAGCAGAGGTGACCCTGAAGCAGCTGGGAGAACAACAAAGCCCGACATCTATATATTTCCATATTATCCCCTATACAAACTCCTAAGAACATCTACAGACATTAAAATATTTTACCTGCTCCAAACCACAACAGAAGTCAAGAGTAAAGTGCAAACTAGTATCTGGGAAGCCTGACCACACGTCCCATGCTCTAATTGCTCAGGAAACGAGCTCAAACAGCAGGCCAGCGTTTTGTATTTATGAATGCCCAATGACCTTTTGCCACGGTAAGGATCTGTGTAACAGTGGCCACTGCTACAGCACGTGCACGCACTCACACTTAGCTGCTAAACTTAGTATAGAGCACAACCCACCTTCAGCAAGCTGAAGGACTCTGGAATTTCTTCTTCTAGTTTTAGCTGCAATGACAACAGTTGCTACAAGGAATGGCAAGCCACATCTGTTATTTTTCCCCTACTGACCAAAACATCCTCATTTCCTCCTAAATTGAAAGCAAGTTGTTTTGCAAAGCCATTTGAAATGCAAACATTCTGTATTTTCTCCAATCAGCACAGCACATTGATTCAGTTTCCTAACGCTATTTTGGACGTGGAGATTAAAACACAGAATGCACTAAAAAAAAAAGAACCACCCGTATTGTCAGACAGTGGAAATCATTCAGTGTCCCAGAAAAGCCTGCGTTACCTCCTCTGAAGAATTTAAGCCATAGTCAGATGTTCACTGCGTAAATGAGTGTGCCAGTTAAAGACATTTTCTCTCCCAAACTGTTCCTGCCCCTCTGCAGGAGCCAACAGAAGAGATCACGCAGTCACTCCCCGGCTACTCTGGTGCAGAGTCAGCTGCCTCCGTTTACACGCTCATCTGCAGCAGATGACCCAAAGCTGGCTTCTGTGAAGCTGGCAAGGAAGGCTCAGCCGATCCACTTCTTCAGGTGACCTCCTGAAGAGCCGTCAGCAGAGGGATGGCCCCACCTTTGGCTTCTGGAGCAGATGTTTGACCATAAACTTACACCAACTGCCTCAGCACACAGGCTGCAAGCTCAGTGAAGCAAAACTAACAATGAATTACAACTTACAATTTGCCTAACATATGGAAAACACATTAAATTCCCTCTTCCCCTTTACTAGAATCACTTCAGGCGGATGTTTCTGAAGGTGTAATCCGTATTTTTTTTGTTCTGCTTTAAAAGAATATATCACACAGTCAGTAAGTTATCTGCTCAGAAAAGAGAGAAGAGTAGTAGGTTATCAATTGAAGTCAGAGATTCAAAGAATTCAGTACAAGCTGAGCGTAAACAGCAAGTAACCTTTGGAATCTATTTTGGTTTGGGGTCCAGCATTTTGTCAGTGAGTCAAAGATGCCCTTAAAAAGTTTTTTACGCGGGTATGTAAGTTCAGGGAAGCAGCACAAAGTGCTTCAAAGTTGCTCCCATAATTAAGATCAGGAAGAGATAACTGCTTGATTTCTCAATTCAGAAGCAAATACTCATTTACAGAAATAGCAAGCTTCAGGTTCGCCTGGGAAGTGGAGTAACCTGGGAGGGACCGCCTCCCACCCCCCCATATTCATATACCACTCCAGTTTCCACACGGTTTCTCCCCAGTTAGGGCTGAACATGGACATTTAACAGATGCCATAACAGACAACTATATCGTGAAGTATACAGACATTTTCTACTACTGTATTCTTACTCTTCCAAAAGTATTAGTGAATAATGTGCAAGAGCACTGCCACCAGGGCAAAAAGGACTGAGGGGAGGGAGAAGAAAAACATTGACAATTATCCCTCAGAACCTCTCAGGTGTACACAGAGAAAACAGGGCAGAGGAGAAACAGCCTGAAGGAAATTTTCACTATGTAAAAATTACAGCAGAATAAGTAGATTTTACATAACAGCTTCCAGGGTGCTAAAACCAGTACATCTCTCTCACAGCAAGGACAAAGGCTATTTCAAGCCCACTATGGAAGACAGTATTCCTGAAGTTAAGAGAAGAGCTCTAGTAACAAAGGCCAAATTCCAAAAGCCCCGAGTTCTTTGGGAACTGCTGATCACATAAATGTGCTCTGGAGGCAGCCTCTTCGCTCGCAGCTCCTGTTTGGACCAGAGGATGCAGTACAGCTAGCACAGTGCAGAGCATTTCTATAGCTATTACATTCCAGGTCACATCTTAATTGCCATGGAGCTACAACCAAAGCTCCACAGCACCCATGGTGACAACTGGAAACTCACTTAACGTAAGCTGAAGCTAGGAAAAAAAAAAGAATCAACATTAGACTACGTACTCATGCATGTAACAGGATGATTAACTACCATCTGAAATAAAATACACAGAACTACCTTCAAATAATAGTTTCCTTCTGTAGCAAGGTTACCGACTAAAGAAAAAAAAAGAGAAAATTATAATTAAGCCAAAATACAGCTGGTCCCTACTTGCCTTTCCAGAACGCCCCGCTTTCAGAATGGAAGCAAGAAACTCTAGTACTGAGAAAAGAAAGTTTAGCCTAGAAAGACAGAGTTTACATGTGGTCATCTCTAATTCAAGGGAAGAGAAAAGACAAGTCAGTTCAGAAAGAGCGAAACACACTCAAAACAAGCCACCCTCCTGAAAAGCGTGATCAAGTTCCCACACGTAGTAAACATACAATGGCTTCCAGAAATAGGTGAAAACATCCTCCCTGGCTGAACTTCTCGCCAGGGAAGCGCAGTAGATCCCACATCAGGAGCTGAATGGCTCCGTCTGCCTTCAGAGCACGACCCTCCCCAGGAGCCCCCCCAGGAGCCTCGGCCCTTCTGCAGGGGCCACCTCCAGAGATGGGTGTAATTTAATCCCAGGAGCTCATTCAGCCCTGGGCCTCTCTGCCGAGAGCCAACATGGACGCTGCCTCCCGCCAGTCAGGGAGGTGTTTTCCACAGTGTGAACACCATTTTAGAGGTAATTGCTACAAACCCAACCAAAGCAATTCAACACAAATCACTTTGCAGCCAAATTAGGCAGCCAGTGACCTGAGCCCCACCGAGATGAGGAAGGGGGGTAACCCCTCCCATGCCCAGAGCCACCCTGACCGCCCCCCAGACCCTTCCCCATTCCCCAGGGCATGGAAGGCAACGCGGAGAGCACCCACCTGGCGATGGGGCTTCGGCTCACAGACCGCTTCGCGGCGAAAGGGCTGCTCGAGCGCCGTCGGCCGTAAGGGCTGGGCGACCTCCCACTGTACGACCCGCTGCCTCTCTCGTAGCTCGAGGAGCGCCTCCTGTTATAGGGGCTTATGGACCTCTGCCGCCGGCTGTAAGGGCTGGGAGAGCGAGTGTTGGACTGGTAGGCCACAGGCTCCTTGTAGGGTGGGCTGATGGACTGCCGGCGCGAGGAGCCGCCGGGGCTCTTCCTGTAGGGATCGTAGTTACTGGATGTGTGTGAGCGCGGAGGGCTGAGATCGTACTCCTGGATGTAGGAGGCTCCTGAGGGGCTGTCGTCCAATTTCGGGCTGTCAGACCATTTTCTGTGAGGACTTCTGGATTTCCGCTTCGGACTGTCAATTGTTTTGTAACTTTTAGGAGCATCCCTTTTCCGATGGCTTTTACTGCGCTCTTTGTGGCTGGACTTGAGCTCCCGGTCCTTCCTAGATTTCTCCTTGTGCGCTTTGGCTGACCGGGACTCCTTGTTGCTACTCTTTGAGGACAGTGACTTTGGGTGCTCCTCGCTTTCAAGGAGTCTCTTGGAGGATCCCGATATTCTCTCCTTGGTGGACCCGGACCTGCTGGATGCCTCCAGGCTCTTTTCTAATTTCCTCTCTTTTTCTGCCTGTTTGCTCTTCATCAGCTCACGAATACGCTTGTGCTGGTGGTGCCGGTGCTTCTGTATCCGCTCACTCCTGTCCGCTTTCCTTTCCTCGTTCTCCCTCCTGTCCAGCTTGAGGGCCACATCGTCTGAGAAGGTATCCGAATCCGAACTGATGTCATCATACTCCACCAGCGGCTTGATCATCGCACCCAAGGGTGCCGCCGTCTCCTGGGCTGCCATCGGTGACTCCTTGGAGTGCCTGGACTTATGCCTCTTGTGCCTGGAGGCCAGCCGGTGCCTCTCCTTGCTGTTCGAGCTCCCGCTGCCAGGCGTGTGCTGCGAGGACCCCCCGCCGCCCCCATCCTTCTTGCCCCCATGTCTCTCCGGATTTGGCATTCCTCCTCCACTGTGCTCGAGAGAGGGGAGGGGGGGGGGAATCCTCCAAAACCCCCAAAACTTCAAACTTCCTCAGCGCCCGCTCCTCGCACCATTCACCCCGGCCTCAGCCCTCCCTGCCGCCAAACACCCCCTCCTACATGGGGAGCGGGGCAGGGAGCGCGGCCCCGCCAGGCCCCGGAGGAGGCGGAAGGGGGTGTGTGGGGGGCAGGAACCGGCAGGGGGAAGGGCACCGGCCTCACCGCCTCATCCGAGGGGCCCAGGCCCGGAGGGCAGCGCCGCCGCGGGGGAGCACCCCGGGAAGGCGGGGCCTGGGCCCGCGATCCCTTCCTCACCCCCTCAGCACCGGGGACGCCCGGGCCCCGCGGGCCGCCGCGCGGCTCCCTCAGCCGAAAGGGCCCACGGGGAACCACCGGCCGCCCAGCGTCTTTCTTCCCCCCCCGCCCCCCTCCCCCTGCCCGGTTCGGCCCGGCCCGGCCCGCCGCTCCCCGCCGCCGCTCTCCCCGCTCACTTCCCAAAGCGAAACGGCTCCGCGTCCAAGGGGGGCACCCGCCAACTCTCGCGAGACCCGAAGCCACCTCTCGCGAGAGGAAGAGCGGCAGCGGCGGTGGTAGCAGCAACAGCGCCGCCGCCGCCCTCACGGACCGACCGCCCGCCGATCTCGCGAGACTTCGCGGAGGAAATGGGAGGTGGGAGGGGGGCGCCGCTGTCTTCTCGCGAGAACTGCCTTCGAGTGAAACTTTATTGGGCGCCGCACGCCCCGCCCTCCGGCCGCGCGGCGTTCCCGCCCTCTCGCGAGAGCCTGGCGGCTCTCGCGAGAGGGCGGGAACGCCGCGCGGCCGGAGGGATGGCGGCGGCGGCCGCCGCCGTGTGAGGCCGGCGCGGAGCGGAGCGGCCCGGCCGCGGCTCCATCCCCCTCCGCTCCCGGCCCGACGCGAGGCGGCGGCCCGAAACGGGCCGCCCCGTCCCCCCCCGCCGGCGGCATGAAGGCGGTGCCGGGCGGCGCCGAGGGTGAGTGCCGCCGGAGGGGCGCGGCTGGCCCTGTGAGGGGACGGGACGGGGCGGGGGGACACCCCGGAGCCTCCGAGGCACCGGCGCGGCTCGGGGTGGGGCTGGGGCTGAGGTGTGTTCCCCGGCGGGAGGGACAGGATCCCGGGGACACGGGCCGCCGGGTCTTGGTGCTGGCTGCGGGGCGGTTCCAGTTCTGAAGGAAATAAAGGCGAATATCCTCGTGAGGCTCTAACTTTGCTGAAATCCGTCAGGACTCTGCCCGTCCCTGTCCTTCACGGGATCATACCGCTGTCCATAAATACCGGGAGGGAGGGCGTGAAGCAGAGGGAGCCCGGCTCCTGTCAGGAGTGCGGCAGTGGCCACGGGCACACGCTGGAAGGCGGGGGAGGCTCCACCGGAGCATCAGGAAACGCTTTTTGACTGTGGGGGTGCCCGAGGGCTGGCACGGGGTGCCCAGAGAGGCGGTGGAGTCTCCATCCTTGGAGAGGTTCAAACGCCGCCCGTACACGGCCCCGGACAACCCGCTTGGGCCAGGTGGCCTCCGGAGGTCCCCTGCAGCCTCAACCGCTCTGCGATTCTGCCGTGGCTGAGAGGTATAAAGCATCTGAAAACGTCTAGCAAACGTTTATTTATTCCTTACGCTTGGATTCGGTGGGGTCAGCATCAGCGTGCATCACTGATGAAAACAAACACTTGAAACTTCGCAGGCGAGGGCTTCCAGGGTCGCGTGCCGCGGCGGTTAAAATGGCACAGACGTGTGTTTGCCCTGGACCTGCTCCTGCCAGTGGCAGGGTTTGTTTTGGCAGTGATGTCCGCTGGGATTTTTTGACAAATGCAAGTCTAGAAAAAGCTGTCTCTTAGCGAAAAAAAGCCAAAATTATAGTACTCTTGAAACCTGTGTTCTTTTTGTGCGTGTGTCCAACTAGAGGGTAGGGGAAAAATGAACCATTTCATCGTGGAACTTTTTTAGCTAAGCCGTCCAACACTAGTTTTTTGCTTAGTCACCAGTCCTGTGTCCCTCCTTTTCTTTCATCAGAGAGATATTATTTGTAACAGTGGAACTTTCTCAAATACACAGAAATGAGCTTGTAGAACCACGGGGAATAGATGGGAGTCTGTAGGATATGAGAGGTGTTCTGCAAAGGCTGAGTAGGTTCCAGGTTGGCAGCAATCCATGACTCCCCCAGTTGCCCACTGCTTCGTTGTCTCACAGTTTGCAGAGCTGTGCCGTAGCTCTAGAACAGCACCGGGGAGACACCAGCCCTCGCGTTTCAAGCTAGCATGAGGTAGGAGTGTGTCTGGTTAGAGACTTTGTGATAACTGGCAATCAGACCCATTTGGTTGAGGTTTTTGGTGATGGAAGGATCTGTGACAATCCTTACTGTACAAGAAGTTGGAGAGTTGGAAGAGAGAACAGTGAAGGGGAATCCAGGAAACGAAGCTTAATCTCGCTTCTTTAACACAATGTTTTCTACACCCTCCATTTCCTGTTCCAGGGAAGCTTCATCTTTTGACCATGTTGTTCTATCTTCAAACAGTGCCCCGATATATTCCTGTCACGCTGGAACTTAACCTGCTGGGGCAACATCATTCAGAGTCCAAGCAGAATAGGAGCTGGGCTTTTCCCAACAGGCCTGTAGGCGTTTTCTGGTCCTTGAGGTTTTGACAGCTTGTGATATATCCTTAACATTTACTTAACCTTAAGGTCTAGGTCGCAGGAGTAAATCAGCAGTAAATAATTTTTTTGCAATCATGTTTAGCTTAAAGGTGGAAAGTATTTTCATTACAACTACCAAGCTTTTTTATTTGTAAAACTTCAAATGTTGGCTCATTCTCTTTTCTGAATATTCCCCTATCTTACAGAAACGGAGAAGCTGAATAAGATGAGTACCCTCTTAGAAAGACTCCACGCAAAATACAACCAAAACAGACCTTGGACAGAAACCGTGAAATTGGTCCGTCAAGTCATGGTGAGAATTGTTGGGATCTCAGCAGGAGGGATTCTGAAGCTTCTTTAGTAATAATTTTGTTGTTGGTCTGTTAGATCTCTCCAAAGTGCTTTACGTTTTGTTTGAACCTCAACTTCCTCCTGGACCAGTGTGGTTGAGGCCTGTCAGTTCTCACACCCTGCAGTGAGCAGGGGAAGGAGTGATGTCTGTACCCTTTCTGTCTGGCCTGCCTTTGCCTTCCCTAATTACAGCCTCCCCCTCTACAGCCTAATTGACGCGGGGCAGCTGTCAGCTCAGCGCCACGAAAAGGGTCAAACTTGTGGTTTCAGCCAGTGCTGAGAAGACCAAACCATTCTGCCACTTGCTGTTTCAGGATGTTGCGTTTTGTAAAGCAATTTGCTCCCTGTTCAAAACTCGGTGTTGGCTTAGTCAAACATGGCTTTGAAATATTGGTGGGGGGAGGGAGGAGCAGGAGGCAGGGGAGAGCTACATGAAAGGCTTCTGCACATATTGTGGTGTTGAAAGTTGACCTGTCTCAATATTTCTCTGTAGTCTCTGGTATAATTCTTAGTTTATACCTATTAAAAAGTTGCTACAGTCTGTTCTTCCAGATGAGCAAGTTGCTTAAAAGAAAATAAATCAATTTCAGACCTGCCTTTGTTACCTGCTTCCAAAATGGATGCTGCTCTCCTACAGGAATCAAAATGAGGAAGTAATTTGGGGATGAAATCTAATCTGCTTTTAATTACCTAAACAAACCTCACTTGACTGAACAAAAGTTGCAATAATTCCCTCTTACTGAGTGATACACAAAAAGGACGTTTTTCTTCTTTCTGACTAAGGAAAAGCGAGTTGTGATGAACTCGGGAGGGCACCAACATCTGGTGAGCTGTTTGGAGACTTTGCAGAAGGCATTAAAAGGTTGGTACGTTCTGTGCACGCGCTTTACGAACTGCGTAACAGTCATGTGCAATGGAAATACTCCAAATCATAAAAGCAAGCACGGTTGTTGCTAGCATGTTTCATTGGGTTCCTTGTGCATGTGTGCTCACGTTTGCATAAGGACGCTTACCTCAGTGCCAGCCAGTAGTGGTCAAGATTGGCTGTGTTACTTTTATTGTAAATGCCCATACCTGAATTCCACTTGCAGAAGAAAATCCATTCTGTCTTTGCAGTGCTGAGAACGTTTGGTTTTCTCTGTGCAAATTGTTCTGCCTGTATTTTGAGTACAGATAACGTATATAGTTGTGAAGGTGTGAGCAGACATGGGAGGGAGTAGCTAGCTGAGATTGCTTTTAATGCTGATGTTTTACTCCTGGGGAAATGTTGAATCGTTTCACTAAGCCTAGCTTTCTGCTCTCTCCGTCTAGTATCTTCTCTGCCTGCCATGACGGATCGCTTAGAGTCTATAGCTAGACAAAATGGGTAGGTCTTCTCCTTTGTTTTATGGCAAAGGCTTTTCCTGTTTATCTGTACACATCGTAATCTCACTGCTGGTTTGATTGTTTTTTGTGTGCATCTCATAGCAATTTTTGTTTTGTTTTGTATGTAAGCCTTGGATCTCACCTTAGTGCAAATGGCACTGAATGTTACATCACTTCAGACATGTTCTATGTGGAAGTCCAGTTAGATCCTACAGGGCTGCTGTGTGATGTCAAGGTGGCTCACCATGGAGAAAACCCCGTGGTATGTATTACCGACAAAGATGAGGGTAATGCCTTTGTGTTTTTGGAGCTGCCATTTTGGCTCCCTTTTGTTTGAGCAGAGGAAATGGATTATCTTTAATGTTCTGCTCGATGTAGCGTTACACCTTTGCTGCTTGTTGTAGTGGAAAGTAAAAGCCTCCATGGAGTACTCTGTTCTTGTGGGTTGATCTGATCGATGTAGCGTACGTGAGCAAGGACCGTTTTACTCATGGTCGCTCTTTTTCTCTGAGTGGTTTTATAACTGGCAAAATTATTTGAGGAAGTTATCGCTGTGTTTCTGAGAATTTTATTTCTGGAGGAAGGATAGGGAAATTAATCTTGTAAAACTTAGATCTGTGAATGGAAAATACTAAAATGTGGAATGCTGAAAGAAAATGGCTTTACTTCCCTTCTGCACATGTGTGAGAGTTTGAACCTGCTATTTACATTGGCCTAGCCACTCTTCTGAAAACAGACCATTTTTAATATCTTTAGATAAGATCATACGTTTTCATCCTACGGCTTCACAATTTTAAAAGTTTATTTCAAAGTAGTCGTTTAAGAGGAAAGAGTATTGCTTGAATTTGTCCCGGAGGGGGTTGACAAGCAGAACTAGAACTGTAGCAATGTGTAGTTGCGAGCACTCTTTTGCTTCTCCTGAAAAACTGATGCTCAGAAATTTTACTGTCCTAATATTTTACAGTTGCTGTGCTGCACAAAGACTGAAATTGCTGCATTCGACATTGATATCGTTGTATGTTCTTTCCTTTTCAGAGTTGTCCAGAATTGGTGCAACATCTAAGGTGAGCAGCGAGAGTTGTTTGTTGCATGTTCTGACAGGCTTCTCTGTGCAGTATTGATCTGATGCTATTTTGTGTCTGGAAATGCAAAATGTTTCATACCTGTTGCTTCGCCACAAAGTCTCTCTGCTCCTCCAGGGCATTTTCTGGCTTTGGTTGAGATACTTCTGGTTCTGATTGCTGTGCATTGTATCCTGGAAGCCACAGCACAACATTCCTCAGAATCATTAAAGCTGGATCATTTAAAGAACACCTTTTGTAGCTTTCATGTAGCAAATGTCTTTTTTTAAGTAACTTAGTGTCTATATTAATTGAACTTTTTAAAACAAAACATTATCTGTTACAAATTTGAATACATGTTAACTTTTTCTCCCTCTTCTTTTCAGAGAGAAAAATTTTGATGAATTTTCTAAGCATTTAAGGGGACTTGTGAACCTGTATAAGTTGCCAGGAGACAAGTAAGTCTAGAATATATTTATTTATATCCACATACATAAAATTAAACAAACCCACAAGCCTTTAGTTCTGTACTTTAATTTGCATTTTGTGTGATCCTACTGAATTCATCACTATGGCTTGCACGTGCACACAGCGGGTAGGGAGGTTTTAATGTGAAGTGGGAACACAGAAGGAAAAGTTATAATTTCTAAATGCTCAATCTGATGGCAGCTACTGCAGCTTGTCAGCCAGCAGTTCTGTGAGTTGGATTTCATTGCACAGTTCCTTTCAATTTCACTTACATTCTTTTGTTTGTTTTTTTTCCAGCAAACTTAAAACTAAAATGTACTTAGCTCTGCAGTCCTTAGAGCTGGATCTCTCAAAAATGGCAGGGATGTATTGGTAAGGACATCTATATGGTTTGTTGGGTTTTGTTGTTGGGGTTTTTTTTCGTAATAATGCTTCGTCATGTTGGCTGATTCAGATCATGCCAAGTATTGAGTATCCAGAAAGTGTCTTGCCAGTGCCTTTACAGTCTGGCATTATTGCTAAGAAGTACAATGCTGAGGCTATAGAAGGCCTGTGGTAGCAGGGGAATTGTGTGTGTGTGTGTGTGTGTGTGTATATATGGAAAATGCTCAGAGCTTTCTGAGCAATTCCTTTTTAACTGCAGAATTCAACTGAAAGAAAGTCTAAAAAGCAAAAAAAAAAGTTTGTAACTAGATGGATTAGTGGTAGTGTGTATTACAGTAAGAAATCGAGAAACATTTGACCGTCTTTCACTGCTGTAGATTCAGTAGATAAACCATCCATGCTGTAAAGTAGTTTTTGTTTCACCTATAACAGTGTGAAGTTTAAGATCGGTACCTCTGTGCGACTGAGAAGTGTATATATTGAGCTAAAATCTTAGACTGCCGTCAGCACGTGGATTTTGGCTTCAGGTATGGCTCTGGCGTGTTACAGACCTCTGATTGCCTCTCTTGCAGGCAAGCCACCAATGCAAATCCCCTCGACAAGATTCTTCATGGCAGTGTTGGCTATCTCACCCCCAGGAGCGGAGGTATCTTTGATTAACACTTAAAGAAGAAAAGAATAAAAATTACTTTGTTCAGGGTCCCCTTTATGGATGTTAGTTTCACTTTAACTGATGGCAGTAATGGAAAATGCTAATCAAACTAAAAGAGGGACAAGGTGGTTGAGTATTTCTAAGTCCCACATGCTCCAGAAAGCCAGCTTTTCTTTACAAAGCCACACACAGTAATTTTATGGCAGATGGCCATGTCTGTGTCAGAGAACGACTTTCAAGATACGCTTGCAGCTCTGCACAGTGTGTGCCACATTACAGTGCAAATATTGTGTGGCTACAGGGATTAATAATGATCGGGCTAATTTGTATCGTCAGGATGCCTGTTCAAAAGCTTCTCTCCTCACAGGTCTCCTGATGAATCTCAAGTATTATGTCTCGCCCTATGATTTGTTTGAAGACGGCACTGGAGCCCCCGTTATTTTGCATGAGAACAATGGTAGGTCAGCTTTAGAAGCTAGTGTGGGCTGCTACTGCTTGAAGGAGAGAAGAAAGCAGAATTCCAACAGTCTAGCTCTCCTCTGCTGTCACCCCGTAACACAGGAAAATGACAGGTTGACTTGCAGAGGACACAGGTTTCATAAGCCCATGTGTAAGTGCTGCCTCAGTTGACCATCTTCTCGAACCGCGTGGTTGTTCTGGAGTTTGAACTGGACTGCTACCAGCGGTGATGGGGTGACGGTCTGCAGACAGAGCCTTTTTGCACATTGTCGCTAACGTGGGATTTATTTTATTGTCAAAATACTCGTGTCTCTGCCATCTTACTGGAAGATTATATTTTATGCATGTACATATCTCTCACTAAAATGACAAAACCAAGCACCAATTAAGATCGAGGCTTGTCTTGGGAAAGAAGAGGGTGAAATTGTCCAAAATCTTTATTTGTTTTGCTTTGTAAAGAGCGTACTACAAACTTGCAAATGTGTTTGGAATATATTTTAAGAATTATGCAAATGGTCTACCTTGCAAGAGAAAATATAGAGCATTAGGTAGCGTAATTAGTTTGGCTGTAGTCCATTTAGTGATAAAGGTGAACTCTGAAAACTGTGCCTTGTGGAGGAAGTAAGGTATTTCCACTGTAGTGATATCTAGTTCATAAAGTTTGTGTTGTTTTTTTTCATCAGCTTATGTTGGGATTTTTTTTTCTTGCTTCCTCTTGCAGTTCCTCGGTCTTTGGGTATGAATGTGTCAGTAACAGTTGAGGGAACCATGACTATGTACAAACTTCCAATTGCACCACTGATTATGGGCTCTCATCCAGTTGACAGCAAAGGGTAAGCAAAGGCCACATCTGCCTGGCCTTTCTCGGCGGCCTTCTCCGGGTGCAAATTCAACACTCAGTCCTCTGTTGCATGTCAGAGTGGGGAGATGACTGCATGATGTCATAGCATTATATAAAGCACTTATGTGCTGTCTTTAAGGCAAGAAATACGTATTTCAGGCATGTGACATGCTTTTGAGGAGTGTCTTAATTTTTAAGAAGGTATGACGATTTGCTTGTATTTGAGCAAACAGTAAATTGGATGTCTGGTGCTCATAGCAGAAGCCAGAGTCATGCCCTGTGTCTAACAAGATCTTGTATTAACCCAATATTTCAGAACTCCGTCTTTCTCGTCAATCACCAGTGCCAACAGTGTGGACTTACCGGCTTGTTTCTTCCTGAAATTCCCACGTCCCATTCCAGTGTCTCGAGCTTTCATTCAGAAACTTCAGGGCTGCACAGGTGGGTTGCAGATCTGTCAGACAGATACTCCCTAGGTCTTTATTAATAAACTGCTGCTGATTTTTAAAGCGTGCCAGAAAAGTTGCTCAAGGTTTTGTGCTGTTTTCAGTAAAACCTCGATAAGTTTCTTTTACTAGAAAGTGACGCCTTCTCTGACCCACCATCTCTTTCTGGCTCCCAGGTGCTATCATTCTGTGCCGTCTTCTTCCCTCAGGTATTCCACTGTTCGACACGCCACCAACATTTGTACCCTTGTATGAGTTGATCACACAGTTTGAATTATCCAAGGAGGCTGATCCTCTAACTTTAAACCACAATATGCGCTTCTATGCAGTAAGTATGTTGTTACAAGCACGGTGGTATACTCGTAGCTGAGCAGTTTGAGGTTTTTCATCTGTTTCAGGTGTCTTTCAAGTAGGATAAAGGAAATTGGGCCAGCATTTACTCGCAGGCAAAAACTATGCTATCCAAGCATTAGAGCTCAGATACAGACATGACTACAGTAATTAGGAAAGTTAGGTAATGAGAAATCCATTGCTGTTGAAGTGCAGCTGCAGGCATGACTGCAGAGGTATGGGACTGAGCCTTCCCAGGTTCTGTCCCTTCCTCTTGTTCGGACTGTAATGTGTGGCTGAATGAATTGCATCACTTTTGGAGAAGCCCTAGTTCTTAAATTTGTCAATGACAGATCTCCCGTTAACTTCAGAGGATTTCTCTTTTCCCTCAGGAGGGATGTCATACAGTATGAAACTGTTTCAGTGGGGACAATTTGGCAGTACTACTTCTGAGGAGCCCAAATTATGTTTTGCTTGTTCAGATTGGAAGAAAAATGTCTTCGTTGTTTGTCATTTTCAGCCAGAAAGGTGGCTTGGTGTCACTTGGATCTGGGGCCTGCTCTTGCCTTCCTAGATGTCTGTTACTGCCTTGTACCCAGCAGTAGTTGGAGTAAAGCAGAAATTGTTTGTCAGGCTCTTCCAGGACAGCAGCACTGTTACTTTCTGAACAAAGACGCTCCTCTCCCAGATGGAAGAAGCCTTCAAGGAACTCTGATTAGTAAAATCGCCTTCCAGCACCCCGGACGGGTTCCTCTCATCCTCAATTTGATCAGACATCAGGTGGCGTACAACACACTGATTGGCAGCTGTGTCAAGCGAACAGTTTTAAAAGAAGGTGGGTACCGCATCGAGTGGAATATAATGTGTGGATAGTAAGAAACCCTGGGGGATTTTCCCAGGTGTGGGAATAAGAAACGAGGCTCATTCATGCTTTCGTTTTTTCCTTTTTTTTTCCTTCTGGATGTGGGTATTGAGCTGGTGCCTCTGGTTCATTCTGCACGTTCCCTAATTTAACAGTTCCCATGTCTTTCAGATTCTCCCGGGATCCTGCAGTTTGAAGTTTGTCCTCTCTCTGACTCCTGTTTTAGTGTATCCTTTCAGCATCCTGTGAATGACTCCCTGGTGTGTGGTAAGTGGACTCGGTAAAAGCATGAGCGTGTTAATGGGAAGGAAGGCAGGGTTTTCTTCCACTGTAACCAGGATTTTGATCTCTTCCAAATGCCTTCTCTCTTTTAGTGGTAATGGATGTGCAAGATTCTACTCATGTGAACTGTAAGCTGTACAAAGGGCTGTCCGATGCTCTTATCTGTACAGATGATTTCATTGCCAAAGTTGTTCAAAGGTAAGCTGGATTTTTCTGTGCTGCCATGTGCGCCAAATCATGTAGATGAACTCTGTGCCTAGATCGTATTTATCCTAGCGGTTTTGGAGCCGTTCTGTCTGTGGGGGAGTTTTGATAGTGGTTGTTTAGAAGAGAGGAAAGCTTGGACCCCTACTGAAAATTCCATTCCAGACGCTGAACCATAGCTACTTATTTTTGGGTGCGTGTCCAAGGTGCCTACCTATTTGTGCCTTCTCCTGTAGTTGGTTCCTTCCTAAGTCTTGTGAAGTGTGGAAGAGCTCCCCTGCGGTTTGTCATTTACACTGACCTTTTATCAAGGTTCCTCNCTGCGGTTTGTCATTTACACCGACCTTTTATCAAGGTTCCTCCACCCCAGCCACCATTCAGAGCACAGCAGAGTGTTAACAGTGCATGACACAGACCTCTTCAGTGAGAACAGCAATTTTTTTCTTTCAGAACATTGAGTAGAGTATGGCATTGTCATTGATTTTTACAGGGTTGCAGGAAATCACGTTTGCCAAGCTTAGGCAAAGGTGTTTTCTGGCAGAATCAGAGTAACAACCCAGATCGCATCCTGTGCTTTGACTACAAGATCATGATCTGTTAGCTATTAGTTATTAGTTAATTGATTGATTAATTCTTCCTTTGCGATTGCAGGGCAATGCATAAAGGCACAGTCGTCTCATGGCTAGATAAGCGTGAATCCAAGCAGAACAGCAGGGCATTTACAGTGCTTGGACCTGTTGCTCTCTTGTGCCCAAGAGCCTTACTGCTTGCTTTATGTCGGGTGAAGTTGTTAAAACACCTTCAGTGATGCTGTAGGGCAGCAAAATGCATGCTAACCCCTTTGTCTTGTGTCTTGCAGATGTATGTCCATTCCTGTCACCATGAGAGCAATTCGTAGAAAAGCAGAAACGATTCAAGCAGACACACCAGCTTTGTCCCTCATTGCAGAGACAGTAGAAGACATGGTGAAGAAAAATCTTCCCCCAGCGAGCAGCCCAGGGTATGGCATGACCACAGGCAGCAACCCAATGAGTGGTACCACTACCCCAACAAACACTTTTCCTGGGGGGCCCATCACTACTTTGTTTAACATGAGCATAAGCATGAAAGAGAGGCATGACTCGGTGGGCCATGGGGAGGACTTCAGCAAAGTATCTCAGAACCCTATTCTCACTAGTTTGTTGCAGATCACAGGGAATGTGGGGTCTACCATTGGCTCAAGTCCAACCCCTCCCCATCACACACCACCACCAGTATCCTCACCAGCAAGCAACACCAAGAACCACCCCATGCTCATGAACCTTCTTAAAGAGAATCCCCCTCAGGATTTCTCCACTCTGTATGGGAGCAGCCCTCTCGAAAGGCAGAACTCTTCCTCTGGCTCCCCTAGAATGGAAATGGGCCCTGGGGGGAATAAGCAAAAGAAAAAAAAATCCCGCATGCCGGCCGACAAGCCCAAGCATCAGACTGAGGATGATTTCCAGAGGGAGCTCTTTTCAATGGATGTTGACTCCCAGAATCCCATTTTTGATGTCAACATGACTGCAGATACCCTGGACACCCCTCACATTACTCCAGCACCCAGCCAGTGCAGCACTCCTCCTACTACATACCCGCAGCCTATACCTCACTCGCAGCCCAGTATTCAGAGAATGGTTCGACTTTCTAGTTCGGACAGCATTGGAGCCGATGTTACTGATATCCTTTCGGATATAGCAGAGGAGGCTTCCAAGCTGCCCACCACTAATGAGGACTGTCCACCCATTGGTACTCCAGTAAGAGACTCTTCTAGTTCAGGACATTCACAAAGTGCCCTCTTTGACCCAGATGTTTTTCAGACGAACAATAGTGAGAACCCATACACAGATCCAGCAGACCTGATAGCAGATGCTGCTGTGAGCCCCAACAGTGATTCTTCAAACCATTTTTTTCCGGATGGAGTAGATTTCAATCCTGACTTGCTGAACAGTCAGAGCCAAAGTGGCTTTGGGGAGGAGTACTTTGATGAGAGTAGTCAGAGTGGAGACACTGATGATTTCAAGGGCTATGCGTCCCAGGCTATCACTAGTTTGGGTGTGCAAGTCTTGGGGACTGATGGGGGGGAAAATAAATTTAAGGGGAGCAATCAGTCCGATACGGTAGATTTTAGTATTATTGCAGCTGCAAGCAAAGCACTGGGGTCCTCTGACATCATGGAGCATCACAGTGGAGGTCAGAGCCCTTTACTGAATACAGGGGATTTAGGAAAAGAAAAGTCTCAGAAACGGGTAAAGGAAGGCAATGGTTCTGGAAGTAACATGGCAGGTCCCGGGATAGATGGGAAGCCAGGGAAGCGCAGCCGGACGCCATCCAGTGATGGTAAAAGTAAAGAGAAACTTCCAAAGCGGAAAAAGCAGGAGACAGATGGGAAGTCTCCGTCTCACAGCTCATCAAACAGGCCTTTCACGCCACCAGCAAGCACAGGTGGGTCCAAATCTCCGGGGAGCTCAGGCAGATCTCAGACTCCTCCCGGTGTAGCTACTCCTCCTATTCCAAAAATAACCATTCAGATCCCAAAAGGAACAGTGACTGTTGGCAAACCATCTTCACATGGCCAGTATACAAGTAGTGGCTCTGTCACCTCCTCCAGCAGCAAAAGCCATCATAGCCATTCTTCCTCCTCCTCCTCTTCTTCCTCCTCTTCAACCTCAGGCAAAATTAAAAGCAGCAAATCAGAAGGGTCTTCTGGCTCAAAGATGAGCAGCAGCCTCTACTCAAGCCAAGGCGGCTCAAGTTCAGGTCAGTCCAAAAGCTCAGCACAGTCGGTGGGAAAGCCTGGATCCTCCCCCATCACCAAACACGGCCTCAGCAGCGGTTCTGGAAGTACCAAGATGAAACCTCAAGGAAAGCCGTCCTCGCTTATGAACCCTTCCATGAGTAAACCGAACATCTCTCCATCTCATTCTAGACCTTCGGGGGGATCTGACAAGCTTGCTTCTCCCATGAAACCTGTCCCAGGTACTCCCCCGTCATCTAAAGCAAAGTCTCCTATTAGTTCGGGTTCTGGAGGCTCCCATATGTCTGGGACCGGATCAAGCTCGAGTATGAAATCGTCTTCAGGAATGGGATCCTCTGGGTCTATGTCACAGAAACCACCTCCTTCATCAAATTCTTCTACGGCATCTTCATCTTCCTTTTCATCTAGTGGGTCTTCCATGTCTTCATCTCAAAACCAGCATGGAAGTTCCAAAGGCAAGTCTCCAAGCAGAAACAAGAAGCCATCTCTGACTGCAGTCATAGACAAACTTAAACACGGGGTTGTCACTAGCGGGCCTGGTGGAGATGACCCAATGGATGGACAAATGGGGCCAAGTTCCAATTCCTCAAGCCATACTATGTCCTCCAAACACAATATGTCTGGGGGTGAGTTCCAGGGCAAACGTGAGAAGAGTGACAAAGAGAAATCTAAAGTCTCCGTTTCTGGAGGATCTGTTGACTCTTCCAAGAAGACTTCAGATTCCAAAAACGTTGGTAGCACTGGAGTGGCCAAAATTATCATCAGCAAACACGATGGTGGTTCCCCTAGCATTAAAGCCAAAGTAACCTTGCAGAAACCTGGGGAAGGAGGTGGGGATAGCCTAAGGCCTCAGATGGCTTCTTCCAAAAGCTACGGGTCCCCTCTAATCAGTGGATCTACCCCAAAACACGAACGCTGCTCTCCCAGCCACAGTAAGTCACCAGCCTACACTCCCCAAAACATAGACAGTGAGAGTGAGTCCGGCTCTTCCATAGCGGAGAAATCCTATCAGAACAGCCCCAGCTCCGACGATGGCATTAGGCCTTTGCCTGAATATAGCTCAGAAAAACACAAGAAGCACAAAAAAGAGAAGAAAAAGGTGAAAGACAAAGACCGGGACAGAGATCGGGATCGAGATAAAGACAGGGACAAGAAGAAATCTCACAGCATGAAGCCAGAGAGCTGGTCCAAGTCCCCGATTTCGGCTGACCAGTCCCTCTCCATGACGAGCAGTGCTATCCTTTCGGCTGAGCGACCGTCCCGGGCTAGCCCGGAGTTTTTGATCGGGGAAGAAGATGACGATCTCATGGATGTTGCTCTAATTGGCAATTAATTTTCTTAGTGTCTTTAAAAGCTGAGCTGCACGTGGGACCTGCGGGTTCTAGAGGGTGAAAGAAAGGAACCATTCATTGCAAACCTGCCACGCTCATTTTTACGGGGTGTGTTTGAAGAGAAAAAAAAGTATTTCCAAGGATCTCCAAAGTCTGACCAGAAAGCGTGAGTGCCAGCAGCTCGTTTGGCAAGGCAGGTCCCTGACTGTGGCCTTCGTCCCGCGGACGCTGACACTCGTTCGTTACAAGTATTAATAGCCCCACTGGAGTTAATGGGTGTAAAGCTACGTGCGTGTGTAAGCGTGGGAGCAGCCCCCAAACTGGTGCAAACAGAAACACGGGCAATTCTGGGAGAGTCCGAGTTCCTCTGCCCCTCTTCCCATTCAGAATAAGTTGCTTTTGTTTTTTAGGAATTTTTAAGCTAATTATTTTAGGGCATGTTATAGGGGTTTATTCCTTTTAAAAGGGTGGTTGGAAGAAAAAAACTAATTTTTTTAATTTATTTTATTTTTGTGGCATTTCTTCGTTCAATGCCTGATGCAGTGGGGTGCTGAGGAACTTCACCTTCCTCTGATAGGAACTGCTCTGCAGAATCGGGCACTGGGCTCTGATGGATCTCAGCATTTGATTCCAGGTCGCAGTGATGAAGGATTGCTGTCTTATGTTTGACTTCCCTTTCGTTTTAGCTATTTATTTATATCCATAACCGGATGCCTTGTGCTGCTTGTTTTCACGCGATCTCCGTTTTAATTGTATGACGCAGAGCCCCAAGGGACTTGGGAATTTGGGTAGAGCCCGTGGATTTGAGCAGCGCTGCACACGTGCAGCCCCTGTAGGTCTGGTGAAGTCGGGGCAATGCTGACCTGCGCTGGAGCAGAGCTGAATTGGAAGGGCACTCCACCGTCTTCGTCTGAGCGTTGCTTCCTTGTAAGCCCGGCAAACAGAGCTTCCCCAGAACCCCCTGATGCTGCGATTGGAAAGCGATGGATTGTAAGCCGCACGCATCCCGGTCCTGCAAACACTTTAGAGCCGTGCTTAATTTATCCACTACGAATACTTCCATGAACAGAAGAGCTAGGGTGCGTTCGCGGTTAAAAACCGGGCGCTGGTGTTGCAACCTGTTTCTGAGCCCTTCAGGGTTTCATTTGGGTTTTTGATTTTTTTTTTCTTTTAACTTGCAGCGTGGTTCTCCGATAGTAGCTCTGGTAATGCACACAAGCATTCCCTTCTCTCTCGGGGAGGCGTTAGCAGTCGTTGTGAGCCAGCCGTGTCCCGGTGGTAGCGCTGGCACTACTGGAAAAACGGCCCCGAACTGGTTCATCTGGGTAAGAGTTGCAGAAAAAGCAGCGATTCCCTTAAAAGATGGATTTTCCCCCTTTGGCTGGAATTAAGAGCATGACTCAGGCATCCTCTATGGTCTTATCTTATGGTCCCTGAAAGGAAAAGAGACTCAGGAGAGTGTTTTATTTTTAAAAGTTAAATCTGAATCACTGAAGAGGAATGTGGGAAATGAAGAGTTCTGCGCACACATCTCCTTTTGAACCATGTCCTGAGCAGAATCCTGCTCCCCTTGGATTTTGCTGTTGCTTCCTGGAGGCCAGGATTTCCCCCGTGGGGAAGAGATGATGCTTCGCATTTGGGGGTGCGGCCTGAAAAGATGTCAAGGATTTAAATTTTCTTTTAAACCGCGGAGATTTCCAGTCCTGCTGAGGGGCTGACCCCAGGCAAGCTGTTCCTTTCCCGGCTCACTCAAAGCCGTAACCAGGCCGGTGTCTTTTCAGTAGGGTGACAACTATTCCGTTAATTGTAGGGATTTTTCACCTCTTCCTCCTGCCTTCAGCTTAATTCCAGGGCTCCTGCAGAATGCGGCAGCAGCGAAGGTCTCCAAAGCCCCCCCAGCCTCTGGAGAACTCTTCCCTTCTGGTGTTTTCCACCATTCATCCTTTGCTCCTGCAAACCGTAGCTTCCCCCCTCCCCAGTGCTCCCGCCTCCCTGTGCTCAGCTGATAGGAAAAACAGCAAATCAAGTCTAAACCTGGAGCAACTGCCGTTATCTTACGCAGCATCGGAATCATGTGGCTGCGGGGTGTCTGCGAAGAGGATGGAAGAAACGCACCACCAGATAAATTCATCCTGAGACCGTGCTGCAGCGGGGAAGTGGTGCCTGTTTTCGTGCCGCCCCTCTTTGTTATTTTTTTTAAGTTGTTTTGTCTTGCAAAAAGCCCTTCGATCCCTTCTGGGTTGTGCAAAGGCCTAAAGAGCCTTCGAAAAGAAACGCTCTTTGAGTTGAGTCAGGGCCGGGGGTTTCCCAGGACGGTTCGCTGGACTCGGCGTGAATCGGCATCACATTTTACCGCTGTGAAACGCAGTAACAGTTGGAAGGAAATAACCATTCGACTTCGTAATTAACAAAAAAACCGCATTTTAAAGGAAAGAGCTGCGCACGTTTCCTTCTCGGCTCGCGCAAGACCAAAGTTCGATATCCTAAATTTCCCCGGCGCAGGTGGGCGTTGCTGCGACCCGCAGAACCGGAGGGAACGGCGTCTCCCCCGCGCGACCCCGCGACCCGCGGCACCGATTCAAAGCTTTTCACCCCGTTTTGCTGCGCTGTCCCCTTCCCCGTCGCGTGATAGAAACCGTGGGAGAGAGCGGAACAAGACTGTCGCTGTGCTGAGAGCTGAGGTACGCGACCGCGCAGCCCTGTACAGGCTTGGGTCTCTCACAGATGGTTTATTTTTAAAATATTTTTTGCTTATTCTCGACGATTATTTTACATCTTTCAGTATTGGAAAGATAAAAGGTGTAAAGAAGATAAAAGCCAAACCTTTTAATCTCAGGTGGGGGGAATGTACATGGAGATTAAAAGCAGCTGATCCCTTGCGGAAGGGCGGGGATGTAAATACCTGTGCGGAAATGGGCTTTTTTTGTCCAGCCCCGCCCCTTTCGCCCCCTTTTTGGACGTAGAGTGGACTTTGGACTTTTTTGGGGGGAAATATTGCAAAGAACATGTTTATTTACGTGCAAATAAATCGCTTTGGTACAAAGAACTCTCGGGTCTCTGGAAGCGGAGGGAGGGGGGACCCGGGATGGGGGGGGCGGGCATCCCCAGCCACGCTTGATTTTCCCGCGGGAATGACATCACCGTGACGCCACGCCAGCCCGGCCCCTCATTGGCCGAGCTCCGCGGCCTCCTCCCGGAAGGGAACGGAGGGGCGGGGGACGCCCCCG
>RSEF01000027.1:5145803-5181998 GCA_003993805.1 Himantopus leucocephalus
GTGGGGCTTGGGGAGCGGAAGGTGGCCCCGGCGCGGGTGGTTTTTTTGGGCAGTAGCCGGGAAAAAATTTGATTATGGGGAGGTGGGGGATGGAGAGGACGGAAGGAGCAGAGGGTAAACAATAAGATCTATTCAAAGAATATGGCACAAAGCAGGCTGTGGAGCCAGGGCTGCTTCAGCTCCGCATTGTTGTCACAGCTGTCTCCGGGGGGGGGGGAGGCGGCTGGGATCGGCAGCGAGAGCAGCAGCGGGCTTTACTCTCCATCGCTGCGAGAGGCTCTTGTGGAGGATGAAAATACCTGCCCGTTCCTTCCCTCGACCGACCGGCTCGTGTTGTGTACGGGGACAACATGGGAGGAAAAGAGCCCGGAACGGGAAAAGATGTGGCTGTGTCGTGTCCCCCCACCCCTTCATAGCAAGGGGGCGAAAGGCTGTCAAGGGATAACGCTGGTTAATGGTAAACCGAAGAGTGTCTGGTTCCACAGAGGACAACATTGAATTCCCCGGGAAACTGGCCCTGGAGTTGAGAAGGGTGCAGAAAATAATGGCTTTGTAATATTGCATGGGAAATTACTTTCTTCCTCTATCAAATCCATATCATCCACTGTAAATAAGTAGCAGTGTGTCTGTTTAGGATGGTATCAGGTTAAATAGTGTTATAATAGTCATGTTTCTGTAGCATCCACATGATATAAACATTGAACTAAACCTGGGAAATCAGAAAGAGAAGGCTGCATGCGTAACGTGTTTTATCCGGGGTTATTGTTTTTACCATTCCAGTCTGTTCTTGGCTCCACAGATTATTTTTTTTTTTTTTTTCTGAGAGGTTTTTTTTTTTATTACTGCAGAGTGGCTGGTTACAGAGCAGAGTAAAGAATAAAAACACATCGGTAGCAGTCTTCTGTGGGGAAATATCTTCTCATATGGCAACAACCTTTTTTGCTGGCTTAGCCTTTGTCTTGAAATACTAGAGTTCGTTCCAGTATTGGGAGCTCTTTTCATCAGGGTTGTACCAAAACAAGATTAACCCAATTCACTGGGGAAGAAGAGTGGGGAAGAGCTTTGTTTTGTTTATTTTGGGTGGCATTTTTTTTTTCTGGAATTGTAGTTACTTTCTTCCTATAGTAAAAAATTGTCAAGTTGAAAATAAGGAAAATGCACACAGTATTTGGGGTCTAAATCAGTTGGGTTTTTTTTACTCTGTATTTGTACAGGAAGAGTTGGTGTATTATGGAAAGGCTTACCTTCAGCTACAAGAAATGCCGTTAAACGTTATCCCATTTCTTGGATATGTTTTGGTTGGTAAATCGAGGGCATGGTTTTATTAGCCCTAGCATTGATTATCTCTGACCCACTCACCTATATATCCTGCGCAAATTTAGAGCTCTTTTGCTTTAAATACATGCTTTTCTAGTGAGGATGTTTTGGTCTGAAAAGCTTCTAAAGTGTTAGTGTATTCACACTTATAAATAGATTTATTTTTCAGAGGGGAAGTATGGGTAGAAATTCAGCTATGCTTTCTAGAAAGCAGTTTGTAATGTTTCTGCTTTAAAAGTAAAAGTCCTATTCACTGTCGAGAGCGTGCCTTTTAGTGTGATAGTTCATATTTAATGTGACATAAGGACAATTATGCAAAAATGTGTTGAGGCTGGAAGCTGCTCTTCCAAGTTGTTGAATATTGTAAGATCACTGAAGACGGAGCGGGGCTGAGTGCTCAGTGATTAGTACTCCTCCTGCCTAGCCCTCTGCCTTACCTCCGGATTAGACACAGAGCTGGCTGCTGGGGTAGTTTCCCTGGCTGAGGAGTGGTAAGTAGGGCCTTTGAGTGTCTGGAGTCTTATCTTGGGGTAAAAATAGCTTGATGCAGAGTTGTGACTAATGTATATTGTGTCTGTTTCAGACTTTAAATAACAAGTGAATTATTGAGGGGGAGTTTGGTTTGGGTTTTCAGACTTAGTTTATTGTCTTTTGTTAAGCCACGTAAACAGATTCCTGAACTATTGTTGTTTGGGTAATTTTAAAATCCAATCTAGATCGGATTTAATAATCATTTCTTCTTACTTTAGTAATAAAATATGGTAATGGAATATAGGCTAAGCTTCTTAAATTTGACTTGCGTATGGGTTTCTGGTAGGTATGTGTAGCCAGCCGTCTGTTCCAGGAAGAATGGAACTCTTTCTTTTAAATGAAAGAATGAACTCTGGTATGCCCAGCCAGACGAGCGTATTCTAAGCAAGTCCCTTTATAGGAGGTGTGGCCACCACAGAGAAAATAACCACTTACTGGAGCAAAGCAAACGAAAAGGGAAAACATTACCCAGATTGACTCCTAATTTTCTGTGGTGACAGTTTAATATGGAACATGCCCTGACAGGTCACAATCCTGGCTTATATTTGGGGTTTCTCTGCTTCCTCTCGTACCTAATATGTGATGCCTGATGGACTGCAGCTAAATAATAGCAAAAAGGAGGCGATGCCATCTCCTTATGCTTTCGACTGATGGGCATCCTGCCCTTGGAGAGCTTGTTCACCTTCCAAAGGCCCCAGTTCTCATCACTTCTTCAGTCTGTTTCATCCGCGCTCCTCTGGCCTGGGATGTCAGCTGGAGACCGAGTGTCTTGGGTTCGCTTTCACTAACGCGCTGCTTTCACTAACTCATCATCAAAAAAAAGAAACAGCCCCTTCCAGGGCAGAGCGCTCCTGTGAGCTTTCTGGTTCTCAGCGTGGAGTGGATGTGGTCGGGCGGCACCGCTCTGAGATGGTTAGTGCTTACACAGATGCGTGCACAGAGCTGAAAGAGATGATCCAGCACAAAACTACCTGCCTATGATCAGGAGCAGCTTTTTATATAAACAGTGGTTTCTTTGGTATTAGACCAACCATGGGAGAAGTCGCCCACATCTTCAGCATGAACAGACCCCTGGTGTTTCCCTGTGCAGGGATCTCTTACTCTGCAAGGTTTTGTGTTCCATTGAGCCACGTTGTCGGGCTTAAATAATTATAGTTGCTTTTTTTTCCAGACTATGAGCAATACGTGTAGTCTCCTCTACATCCTTAAACAAAAACAACAACACAAAAAAAAGCACCATCCTCTCCAGCTTCCTCAGGGAGTCTTCAAAACCCCCAATTAGCAGGAGTTGGTTCTGGCTGTAAAGCGTTTCTTTATGGGGCAGTTTGTCCTATTAAAAAAAAATCAAATGTGAACACCAGGGATGTGTCTGAGGAACGAGCGTCTGCATGAGCCTTGCGAGCAACGTCAGCAGGACAAATGTGTCCATCCAGTGCATTTCACAACATTTCTCTCCCGGGATTCAGGATGATCGTGTGTGAGGGAATTCTAACTCTTCTGAACTGTGCTAGTGGCCTCTGTAGGTCCTAAATCTTGCTTGAATTTTGATCTGCCGTGAAGTGAGGTAAGCTGAAAGCAAAATGAGAAACTTAAAATGCTTCGAAAAGAGTTGCCTTCTAATAATTAATCCTGTCTGCGTTCAGAAAGCTGAATTGAATAATCTCAATTACCGTAATCCCATTTTTGAATCTGCTGACTTCCTGGTTCGTAAATGCTGTTTCCAGATTTCAGGGTTGCTTGGCTTTACGTTTCTGAGCTGATCCTTTTGGGGTTGTCCTTGTTCCCCGTGCTGGACTGCTCCTCTGCTTCTCTCTATCCTTCTGCTTAGGGCTTTGTTATTTCAGGCAATGGAGGTTGTGTAAACAGAGGGACACAAACAAAGCAGGCAGGGAGTATCGATAACTCTTTGCAGCCCATGGTGTCTCTCCTTGCTGTTTTCTAGCAGAAACTTGAAAACCTGATGTTACGCTTACGGCGGTGTTTCATTTTCTATGGCAAGAGAAACTGTTGCTGATGTAATGCATGAGGTGGTGCGGTTGAATCGAACGGTTTTGTTTTGGCAGGTATCTAATAATGTGGCTCATAAGTAATGAGAAACACTGTCAACATAAAAAATACAGATTTGGGGGGATGTCAAAGCTCTTCCATGCTCTTGTTCACTCCCCTCACCCCCGTGTATTTTTTTTATTTTGATGTTATCTCATGCCGCACTTATGTGTAATACTTCTTAAGCCAGCACTTCTTTTATTTTGGCAGATGAATAGCAAAATGTTACTTTATTGTGTACAAAGTGGTTGCTTAAACCTTAAGATAGTAAGGGATGTAAACCATAGCTTGTGTTTCACACCCCCGCTGTGCTCCGTGCTCTAGTAGAGGAAAGAGGAATTCAGCGAGATTTGGAAGCAAAAGTCACATTGGTTGCGCAAAAGATACTTGACCCAAGGCTGCGGGGAGACTGGGAAGGATTGAACAGAAAAGCGACTCTTTGTTGGAGGAGGGGGCAGTGGGAGGAAATTTTAGTTGCTCTGAATTTCCCCTTTGCGAGCTACGTGCCATATTTTGCCATATAGGCAAGTTGCCAAAGGCCAAAGAAAGCACAGTATGGGGAACTGCCTGATAAAGAGCAGGTATTTGAGAGGCCACTTCTGATTGCTTTTCATTTCTTTTTGTTAAATTGGCACTGGGGGAGGTTTCAGACTCCCAGCTCTTTCACCTCGTAGTCTTTGTACGAGGCAGCCACAAGCACATCCCTGCCGTAATTAGGCAGAGCGACAGCTTTACAAGCGTTGGATTATGTGTGTGCTTTGACCTTAGCCCATGTCACCTGAGAGACCAAGCTTGTGTCATGAATTTTTATTAATTTTTTTTTTTCCCCAAATGGGATCATCTTCTTCCCGTGCAAGGAGTTGTGCTTGTGAGTTGGGCAACAGTGGAAATGTCGTCCCTGGCAAACAGTAATTTCGGCAGGAAATAGAAGCAGAAATGCCAGAAAACCTGTATTTCCTCCCCTGTCCCGTGCTGACATTTGTGCAGTAAAGAATGCTGGGGCAGCACCCGATAAGGACTCGTCACTGGTTTGGCCTGAGCTATGCGAAGAGCAGCGCATGGTGTTTGGGTTGTTTGTGTCCGGCAATGGTGGGGGCTTTTCTTGCAGGTTACCGAGGTGAACGGCCGCTTCGGTGCCCAAACAGGGGTTCCCCGAGGTGGTTTCACTTGGAGCTGCCGGTCGGAGGAGCCGCCGTAGAGGATAGCACAGGGACTGCGTGTGCTCCCAAGGAGAGAGGTGTTTGACAGCTTGGGCTGTGTCCGTCTTGCATCGCAGCTTGCGTAACAGGAAAGGGAGTGAGAGAGCCTGTATGCACAGGTATGTCTCGTTTTACTTTAGATACCATTATTAATTGGGGCCTGGGATAGATCAGGTAATTATTGTTTTCGCTGTTGGATTACGTTGCTCTGTATTTCATTTGACTCATACCATTATGAAAGTCAACCCGGTGAATGTTTCAGCCGATGAATGTTTTAGCCTCATTGATCCGGTAGCAAACGCCATACCCTGTCGGCTGTGCGGAGGGGCCCAGGTCTCTGTGTGGCTGGTGGCTGTGTGTGCCGGGCTGATCCGTCGGTTTTGCTTTCAGATCGACCATCCTTTTATATGGGGGAAACTCACCCAATGCCCTTCACACCTCGTCTCAGGTAGGGTGTTTTTTGAGACGCCATCGTTTGACTTTATTTCCAAGTAATACCAATAATACCATCATCATCTCTTTGATAATAGCTGAATACGAACCCAATAGTGAAAAAAAACCCGTTATTACCACTAACATAGAACCATAGTTTGGAGAGAGGCAGAACTGCAAGAAATTTCTTTATTGAATAAGCTTGTTTGAATTGTGATGAGCTTTGGTATGTACTTAGAGAGGTAGAGGAGTCTCACTTCTGGCCTGAAAATATTGAAGCATGTCAGTTTGTGGCTTTTTTAAATAAATAAACCAAATCCATTCAAAGGGTACTTGTAGTAAGCCACTACCCTGCTAAAATGAGCTTCTAAAAAGGCTAAAGAAAAAAAATAGAGTGGATGTTTTACTGCACAGTCCGTGGCTATAGGCTGTGTCCCTGTGAAGTCAGGAAATCTTTCTTATTTATATTCTCCTTCTTTGTTGGTCAGCGGTGGTGTTTTTTTTATGGGCCACAGTGTATATTTAAAACTTTGAAGGGTGTGTGTGAGAAAGTACCATCGTTTTAAATCAAATATCTGTAATAGGTCATAAAACACCCAGATGACCACTCGTAGGATGCTGAGGTTTTTAATGGAGCTAAAAAAAGCAGACGCCCCAAAACAGCTTTGATGACAGCATATGTGGTATTTTTGCTCCTCACTGCTTGCCCCGGCTGCTTAACATATAATGCCAACTAACTTTGACCTCTGCAGTTCTTGGCTGTGCGAGCTACCGCTGACGTTTTCGGAGAGTGTTTTTCATTCAGCACCACATACAACTTCTGGTAAAGACAAAGCTGATTAACTGCGAGCTTCTGCCTCCCCAACCTGCCACCCACTGCCTCAGGTTCTGCCCTGTGTCCCTGCCAGGACTGTCCGGTGGAAGCGGCTCCGATGTGTGTCTCCTGTGGCCCACGGGAGCAGTCGGGTAACTAAAACACTGAGAATGGCTGGGGCTGGTGGTGTCTTTTAAATTGCAATTTCAAAATGAACGCAGTGAGCTTTTAGGTGTAGTTGTGGGATGCTTTGTTTGTGGAAAACTGTCTCAGAGCCAAGACTGGGATAGAAAAACAAAACAGATGAACAAAAAGCTTATGAACATGCGCTTTTGGTATCTGACAGCAGTTTCTAGTTTTTTAAAAAAAAATAGGATATAGCACATGTGGTACTGCCAGTTGAAATGGTATTGCTTCAATCAGAAGCCCGGGGGGGGAAGAAAAAGGCTATTGACTTTGTTACTGAGTGCAGAACAGAGTCAGGCTGCCCAGGAAGGTTGCTCGTCCATACCCCAGCTATTTATTGCCAGCAGAAATTTAAGCTTTTCCAAAGCAAGGACGAGCAGATGAGGAAGACGTGATCTGATGGTGTATGTCGAGTAAATTGCCTATTGAGCTATTTTTAGGAATATTAAGCCTATAATAAGCCTTTTCGGCCAGGGTCTATTTTGCCTTGGTTTTGCACTGCTTAGTCACGATTTTGTTTGAGCGGAGCCCTGGTTGTGTGCCAGGCGGGACGAGGGTGCCGGTGGCACGGTGCGTGGCAGGAGGGCGGCCGGCTGCGTCGCCGTCCCGGGTTCCACTGACACAAATGCTGCGGGAGGACGCCGGAGTATCACGACTGCTAACCAGGGAGCTTGTCTCGGCAGCGGCTTTAGTCGACAGCCAGCCATTTTCCTTGGAGATTTAACACAGATTAAACTGGATGTTTTTAAAAAAAAAAGAAAATCCCTATTTAACTAAAGGGTAGAAGGAAAATTCACCCAATCTGAACTGCTTGGGGATGTAAACAACTTCATGCTTTGTGTCGTGTCCTCCGAAGAGCCTTGTATTTCACTGTCGCTTCTGTGTGACTTATCTCTGCAGCGTAATTTTTTCTTTGCCTCCAGGAAGGCAGCTCAGCCTGCTTAAACTCCGGCTCCCCTTAAATCCTGTGCTGGGGAAGGAGCACTTCTGAACCGATACTCAATGCATGTCGTTTACATTTCGGTTATTTGAGCCCTGTAGCAGTAGTAGATTTTTTTTTTTTTTCCCAAAATGAACAGAACTAGAGGCGAGGTGTTGGTATATATTGACAGTGTTTGTAAGAAGTCACTTCAAAGCTTCACTGAGCTTTTTCAAAGGAAATACAGAATGAATTCCACTTGTTGTTGTTGGTTTTTTATGTTTTGTGCTCTGCTTTTTTTACTAGGTTGGAGCTGTGTGCTGTGAGCTAGGTTTGCTGTGTGTCTTGTCTTGTTTCAATGACTCTGCACTGGGCTCGTTCATCTCCTCCATATGGACCCTAGCAGATAAAAGTGGTTTAAATACCACCAGTAAGACTGGATTTTGGGATGTGAGCCAGCAGCTGTGTAGCTGAAGAACACCTCACAGGGCATCTCTGACTCGTCGGGATTTAAACTCTTTGAATGAATTTGCACAGGTGTTTCATTTCTTTCACCTCAGAACAGCAAAAGACACTTTTGTAGCTCTGAATCTTAATCTCCAAAGCGTCTCGGTGATACAGATTGGGTGGGGATGTAAAGTGACAAAATATGCCAGCTACATGTGTAATCCTTAATTTATGATGGCAGCTCTTGATTCCCCACCTTTCCGGGCTTAAAAACAGTTTCCAGAATGCATTATTTACTCCCTAATAATTGCAGTCTGTTTTCTGTCTTGGTTTTAATTGCTTAATTTCCTGGGGTTATGAGCAATTGTGGCCAGCGTTTGCTTGTGGGCCAAGGGTAGGGAGCTCTAGGTGTGAACGACAGCTCAGGCTTCATCCCCAGCTCGTGCTTACCTTTTTCTTTTGTGTTTGTGAGGCTTCTGTAAGAGGTTTCTCTTGCATCCTTTCTGTTATGCAAGTAAACAAGCTGTGGTATTTTTAAAATATAATATTTACTAGTATTTCGTAGATTTTTAAGAGAGTATGCTTTTAAATTCTGCATTGTTTATTTTGCCTGAAGTTTGCTTAGTGTAGAGACATGAAACACTTCATTGGTTGTGTTTGTACTTTCAGAAATGTTTATAGTTTTCATTTCCTGCTGCCCACCTGTGTGGATGTCTCTGTTGTTTGGCTGGTGGGTTTTTGTACTGGAAATGGACATCTGTCTTCCTTTCCCTCTCTGAGCTTCGACCTGAGCGTGTCCTCGGCTGTGGCAATGTGTGCTGCACTTTGGTAGTACTTCTTGGGCTGGTTTGGGTTTTCAGTCTGCATTCTCATGGGGCCGGGTGTGCCAGACCCCGTGCGGTTTTGCACTTGAGTGAACGTTAAGGTGGAGAATGTCGGGTCTCGGTGTAGGGACTGATTTGAGTGCCTTTGCTAACCTCGTAGCCACTGATTCCGTAAAGCTCCAAATAAGCTCCGTCCCTTTTTCCCCATTGAGCTTTGAATTTTCCACTTTAGAAGAAAAGTGTTTGCGTTCAAAGTCCGCATCGAGGCTAACGCTGTGTGCTCAATTGTTGGCTTTGGCACTGGTGCTTCTAAAGTAAAGCCTCATGTGATTTTTATATATTTTTAAGACCAGCCATCACCCTCCCCGTGCTGATGCCAGATGCAGTCTGGGTTGAAAACCAGCTGTGTTTGTCGGCAGTGCGGTAAACACTTCCACCCTAGCTGATGCCTGCAGCAGCTGTATTACACGGCTGGCTCGCCGGCGTTCAGCTTGCATTGAGTACAAACATGGACAATTACTTGATATCCTGTTCCTGTTGATGGTAGCATGTTTCTTGTCCAACTGAACACACTACTATTAACTGAAGTTTCAGGATGATACAGGTCTTGAATACCACCGCCTCTGTGTGTGACTGTGTGTGCGTGTCCGGGTGAAAGAGCATGGAGAGGGGTGGTGCTCCCTCCTTCCTCAGGGCCCATAAAAATACACATTTTAATGCAGAAACAAGCTCTGCGAACAGTCAAATTGAAAGTGAATGACTCCTTGTGATCAACCTTGAAACTTTATGCCAGTAAACTCCTTCACATTTGTTGACAAAGTAGGATTTTGGTGGTACTGAGATGTGGCACTGTATGTTGGTCAGTTCAGGATCTCAAGTTCCAGCATCAGAGCTGCTTGGAGTACGGGAGTGTTTGTGTATCTTAGAGCTGTGCCTTAACTGTAGACCGCCTGTGTTACACTGCAAACCCACTCTGTCCTTTTTCTGCTTCTCCTCTCTTTAGTGGGGAAAATTCTGTGGAGGAAAATGTCAGAAAGTTGGTGGTGGTGTTCAGTGCCTGCTGTCCTACAGGCGAGGCAGTCTGGTATGTCTGTATGTCTAAACTGCACTTTATTGAAAAAAGTCCCTGCTGCTGTGCCAGTGGAAAGTCTTTTTGGTGGGTCAGATGAGTAAACTGTTGGTCTCTTAAAAATGCAGCCAGTAACTTATGAATTGCTTACAGGGAGTAGTTTTGAGCATTTAGGGTAATGTAAAAATAAATGTGCTTTGTATTCTGTACGTTAATATTCCTAATTACTTCCAGTAAACTCTAAATGTTGAAATAACTCATTTAGAAACTTCTCAAGTGTGTTTTTCCAAACGCAAAAAAGTGAAAAACAAACCTTTTGTTTCTCATAGAAACACCCCTCCAGCCCTTCCCCAACAATAAAATCAAAACCATTGCCAGATGTGACATTTACAGGAAAGCATTGCCCCCTCCCTCTGCCAGCCCGGACCGCGGCCGAGCTCTGCAGCTTAGAGCCTGCTCGGTGCCGGGGTCCCTACCAGTCCTCAGGGAGTTTCTCTGGTGCTTTAGGCTGGGAAGACAGCTTTGTGCCAATGTGTGTTTGGAGACTTTCTGAGGAACCGGCGGTATGAGGAGTGTAACTGTTCTGGAAGCGAGGATTTTTAAATCTTGCAGAAACTGTTGAATAAACACACTTCTCACTGGAGAAGCTTTTACTTGCCGCTGTGGAATAAGCCTATCAACCTGATACTGAGATCTCCGTATTAATATAGCAACTTTTGCTTAGATGGAAGCCTCTCAAATAGAATGAAATGTACGTTGAGCGTGATTTCCTGAGAGGAGCTGTAGGGGTTGGCTGTACCGCCTTCTGAATTGGCATTTGCCAGTGACATCCGTTTGTGTCATGGAACAGGGAGAAGTTGCACAGTCTCTCCATGATCACAGCGCCGGAATCAGTCCAGCATGTGGGCACCTCACTTACGTGCTAAGTGTTGACCACACCAGTTCATGCTGGGCAGGATGAAGAGTGAAGGAGAGAACCAAGACGAGTCTCCAGGCTTGTATGGCTTTTGAAGCCTGGTCCATAACAACGCAAGACTGCTCAAAAGCTAAATGAATGGCTGCAATAATGACACAATACTCTACTCTATATTATAACTCAACTAATGCATGCCTGCTAAGAGTTGCTTCACTTACAGAGCTTGCATCAACTGTTGTTCACGTCCCTCTTTGCATGCATGATGAGTACAGTACGTATGTAGGTGTTTCTGTGCAGGGACACTCGTAATTACCCGCTGTCATCCACTGCACGCTCGGCTGCGAAGTGCTGTCACCTGGATCCTGTGTTGATGTCATACGGGTGACCCAGTTTGGGTTGCTGTGCCCTGTAATGAATGGCTGACACGAGCGATGCCTGAATGGCA
The DNA here is from genome assembly GCA_003993805.1 of Himantopus leucocephalus. NCBI lineage: Eukaryota > Metazoa > Chordata > Aves > Charadriiformes > Recurvirostridae > Himantopus > Himantopus leucocephalus. The sequence goes on from RSEF01000027.1 coordinate 5,156,949, forward strand.
ACTCTGCTGTCTGCGCGGTGCCTCGCGGGAGATAACTCTGTTCATTAGCTCTGCTAATAGACGGGGCAGCCAGGTGAATGGAGCCAGTTTGCAAAACTTTTAATATTCGGAAAGGCAAGGGAAGAGTTATTAAAACAAATGGACAATTAAGTGTTGTGCTAAGTGACTTCAGTGTAAGACTGCAAGAACTGTACCTTTTGATCGCTCTTGTCCATTTGTTTTCATAAAATTGGTTTTTTGAATGCTTCTGGGTGACAGTGCTCTGGAGAGAAGCACAGCAGTGCCCATAAATACATCCTGGGAAGTACCAGTTTTTTGTCTTCTGGGTTATAATCCCCGGGCTTTCAGCTAGTGCGGGAGAGGGCAGGACAGAGTACTTTAATTCAGGAGCAGCTGGCGAGTTCTGCGGATGACTGCAGGCTGGATCATCCTTGTCCTCATTGCTGGCTCCTCTGGCCATCTACTCTTAAAAAAGCCATGCCAAACCAGGACCCTCTGGGCGCACCTCTCCAACGCTGAATGCACCAGACTCTTCTAAACTGGGAGCCAAATAGTTACATTTCCCCTTTTTATTGAATAGTAAATGTAAATGGTATCTTGCAAGCCAATTAAAATGGTAGTATAAGGATTGATTTATGGATTAAGTCCCCCAGTTTTGTCATTTCTTTGAGCTTGCAAAGTTGGTGGTGAACCAGCTGCTGGAGTTGCAGTTAGATGGATCCTGTTTGTTTTCCCTTTTGTTCCCTGTTGGAACGGGGAAGCGTTTTCACGTGCAGTGCTGTTGAAGTGTGTGTATGCAAAACATCTCATGGACTGTAAAATGTCTGTCTGTGTGAAGCACGTAACTGTTAGCAGACATCTGCCCTGGAAAACTCTGCAGGTTCTGCCCATTTCCTGGGCAATACAATATTTGCAGGAAAATTAAATCATCTTAACTGAGCAATGACCAAATCCTGTGTGTGCTGTGGTACGGCGTAGCTCCGGCTGCCCGGAGCAGCAAAGCCATCACTTCCACTGTCTGCAGATGTTGCTCTGAAGACCAGCAAGAGATTTATAGTAAAAGGACTAGGAAATGCAGCACCCTCTATGATAAACTTTGTCCAGCTCTGATGTTCTGGCAGGACATGTTTTCCTTCACCTCATAGCGGATTATAGCAACCTATACTAATATAATACAAGTTTTGAAGTCTAGTATCTGCTTCCATGGTGTTTGTTCTATATTTATCCCTTCTGTTGTAGCTGGAAAAGGCTGTTTCAAGAGAGGAGTGCACTGCTGGTCTGCCTTTGTCTCAATGGGTGGAAGAGTAAGAAGAACTTCATCCTCTTCCCCCTTCCCTTTCTTCCGTGCAAGGGACATGGCTTCGCACAGCAGCAAACTCGATGCTCTGTGGAAGACTGTGTTTTATACAGACTGCAAAATTTACATACAAGAAAGATATGTCTTTCTGTATCCCATCAAGAATAATTTATTCTGTGGAATAACACCTGGTGTTAAAGGATGTTAAGAGAGATGTTAGGAAAAGCAAACTTGCGTCACTTATATTTTATCCCTAGAAGTAATTTCAAAAGCTGGGAAGTCTTGAATAGCCTCTAACGTTTTTTCAGACTAGCTTATTCTTGTATGGACTTGCCAGAAAGTCAAAATATCCATTGGTATATTTATCTAGCTCTACACGCTGCTGTGACTTAGCAGTATCTCCCAATTCCAGCCTGTTTTCACCCAGCCTCTGTCGTCTGAGCACCAAGTCTTGAAGGAAGCCTTGATTAAATAGTTAGGTCTGGTGGTGCACCCTGGCACTTCACAGCCTTCCAGTGGAGGGGGAATTCCAGAGCCGAGGTTCTCCCGCAGAACGCATCCTGTCACGTTTAAGTCCAAGGACTTTCTTTAGTAAGACAAAAAACAAGCGTCCTTGAGTACAGTACTGGTCAAAGGGTAGCTTCTACAGCAAAACGATCTAAGGCTCTGATTTGCACTGGAATCAAGGTGAGGTTTCCTACTGAGCGATGTAATGGACAGAAGTCAAGAAGTTCCCTGTGTTTTGCACAAAGCCGTTTGTGAGTGTCCCTGATGTACAGTCTCAGCTAACGACAGGCAGCGACTATTGCCTGCGTTCTCGCAGTAGAATTTGAATTCAGACAAAGCCTTGTTGCCAGTACGGATCAGACAGAAAAGGCCGGCCGGCTGCTTCTGGAATCTCTATTTTAATACTTCCTGCCCCTTGCCTGTTCTCTGCTAGTCTGGTTCCTTTTCGGAAGTCTCCTGCTGCTATCTGATTTGCTCCTGTAATTTCTCTTACCCTTTTTTGTGAGGAGGGTGGAGGGTGCTGGTTCTGATGTAAAATTCTGGCCTGGACAGTAATGGCAAAGAGGATAGTTCTGCCTCTTTACTGTGGTTCTTGTAACTGGGGGAAGAAAAATCATAGTCTTATTTTCCCATGAATAATTCCTCTGCATTTCTCCTTCATTAGCGCTTTCTCCGGAATTTCCTTAATTTCCTGGCTGATCAGCTAAGCCACCTAATTAGATGATTCAGTCCCAGGATGCGCACATGCGTTAGCTGCTTTCGCAGCCTCACCGGTGTCTGTCCCGACCCGCTGTGGCACTCCGCAGTCACCTGCCAGGCGTCGGATAGCATTCGTGACCAGGTCTGAACGCAGTCCTTTGACTCGAGGAGATGCTTTTCTGCCCTGGTCTCCGAGGGAACAGACTTCACAGAATGTGTGTTAGCTGGAGAAATGGCAAAACTTCCATTTTAATTATCTGAAAAACGGGCTGAGTAGTTGCCTGTCTAGTGGACCGTTTAAGACTTGTTAACTTGTGATATCTGCTGGTGGGAAGTGATAAAAGTGTCTGTGGGGGGAAAACAACACTCTTCTTCTGTGTGACATTTTGGGAAAGAATGCTGGAGAGTTCGTGTCCCACTTCAGCATCGTGCTTCAGTATCTTGAGATAATTAAAAAGCAAACTGTGATTTAGAAACACAGCTTTTAAGTGTGACTGACTCTAAAAGCATTGGTTTTAGTGTTCTCTTGTAATGGTGGCATTATTCTATTGTCAATTTGTTGTCACTGATCGGAGCATATTAAAACGCTCCTTGGCGGCAGCGCGTTGGCTTTCCACATTAGGCTGCGGTGGTTTCTTTGCTGGGTGGTGGGCTTGGATTGATGCTCAGGTACAGCGTGTTTGCTGCTCGGAGAAGCTGTTGTCTGGCAGCGAGGCCTGGCGTACAGCTTCGTAAGCCACCAAGGTCTTACTTTCCTTTTTTTAACTCTTAATCTGATCCTCTGCCACTTAAGAGACCTAGCTGATGCTGGTTTTATTTGCTTTGCATACATACAACTAAATTGATTCAGACCGCTTAATCAACCGACTAGAATTGGCTTTTTCAGACTGTAATTTCAGCAGCAGTTTTTACCAGGTGTGTGGCTTAGGAAGATCAGCTCTTAGTTGTTCCAGAGGTTAAAGAGAAACTTTATTAATGAAATAAAAGCTCATTATTGTTGTTCCCTGCTTTGCTTTTGGAAATGTTGAAAGCATGCGTCTAAGTGGAATGAGGCATCGCTGCTCAGCAGTCAGTTCACAGATCGCTCTAATCATTCCTCCCACGGGCATAAGTGTGTAGAGGAGGTTTGTTTGTTTGTTTTTTCACCATGGCAAGACAATACGAAGTCTTTTAAATGTATGTAGATATTCCTCAAGAAGCATGTGAGGCTTTGCTGTCTGTTTTTCTTAGCACTCCTTACAAAAGAGAAGCTTCTCTCGCTCTTGCAGCTAGTGGGGTTATTTTAGCTGGTCCAAAAGTCCCATTTCAGATTTGTAAATTGTTGGCCGCTGTGATAATGCTTTGTGTGGGATACAGCAAACGGCTCTGGCTTCATTGCCTTGGAAGAACGCAATATTTTCGCAGAATCATCCCTCTTCCTGATGCAGCACCAAAGATCACATCTCCCTTTAAACCATGCTTCATGATTTAAAAAAAAAATAAAATACTGAATACTGCTTGCCCCTTTCCCCAAAGCCCCTGAGGGGTGCTGTCGAACAATCGGCTGCGAGAAGGATATGGGCACTGTAATACTTTCTCTTCAGGCTCCTGTTCACCAGTACTCTGCGCCCTTTGCTGTAATGGACACCAGTCCTGCTGTGCCTGCGTCTTCAGCCTCCGTTTGGTGGCTGTCAGGGCTGCTGCATCACTCTTGTCCTGGCCCTTCCCTCCAACCCATTTGCCATATGCTTGTTTGATGCGTAGTTACACTTTACGGTTTTAAAGTGCCTGTGCTTTGGTGTACCTGTGCAGAACTTTGGCACAGATGGAACCCTGTAGTAATGCTGCAGGTGATAACTTCCTGTAGTCAGTGCCAGCCCGCGAGTAGCCCCCAATCATCGTTTACTTTAATAGATAAATGAAAAATCTCGGTTTATATTTAATCTATCAATCCACAGAGCATTCTCGGGCCACTTTTTAAACTGTATTGGATGTAATAGCCTGTCCAACTGCAGTCCAGTCCGGGAGTTTGAAAGCTTGAGCACAAAGTTTACCTTGTGAGAATTTATTGGGCCAGATGTCTCTCTCGAAATGGCCTCGTTAACCAGCAGCTTCTTCCCTAGAGTAAAGCAGGTTTTGTTTACTTAATGAAAATATATGACTAAAATGTTTAAATTGTTTTTGTTTACAGATGTTCTCAAACAATGATGAAGCTGTGATCAACAAAAAACTTCCAAAAGAGCTGCTGCTTCGGTAAGCCTTCTTCCAGTTTTTAAGCTTGGCGACTGTGTTGTTACTTGCAGCCAGTAGCTGATTTTGCTGGTGTGCTCATAAATCAGGAGCTTGGACTGGGTCACTTACAAAGCCATAGACAAACAGAAGCAGATCAAAGGTCTGCATCAGCAGCAGTTTATGCGAAATATTATTAGGTTTTGGTTTTTTAAATGTTAAATTAGTTTCCTGGTTGCCTGTTTTGTAGATGGAAGAACTGAGGACTAAATAAGTCCTTAATGAAAATGAATGGTAAGTAGAGGCTGATGTGTAGAATAGGATTCTGCCTGTCTCTAAAGTGGTCCATTTTAAAAAAAACTCAGTTCCTCTGCTCTCGCAATGCTCGAGCAGACTTTGTCCTGTTCCTCGTCAATAAGAGACAGATGTTGAGCACCTGGCAGGATGGTCCTGCTGGCAGCGATCAAACAGATCAGACTTGGTGGATCCTGGTAGACAGCTCTGCCCTCTCCCTGCGCTGCCCTTCCACGTGCACACACACACACACACACACACAGCTGCCTTTTGAAGTTTGCCTTCCCCGGCACAGGAGTGGTGTGATGATGTGTGTGTGTGTGTGACTGTACCTCAGTCGTCACAGTTTGGCATCTTGCAGTAAAGTCATGTTCATCAGTGCTTTACGCGGAGATGCTAGACTGGAAACGGTGAAGGGAAATGCAGCCTTGAATTATTAATATGAACAAAATTCTTACACCACAAGAAACTGTGTAGTACTGTCAACATTTAATGGCAATAAAAAGTCTGGGGAGAGGAGCTCTGACACAGAAAACTGCTTCTAGCTCGTGTGAAATAAAGTGAATAGAAAAAAAGTCTGACTCTTTCTTTTTTTTCTTTTGACTGCACTACCTCCTCTGTAATGTTATCTCCATTCTGATTTGGTTTCTTTTATTCCGGTGGTATTCATCCAAAAGCAAGATGTATGGCTTCTAAAGCTCTCCTTGCTAGTAGTGTGGGTATTTGGGGTTTGAGCCTGCTGTGCAGGGAAGTGATTGTCTGTGCTGCCCAGAGATTGCTCTGTAAAAATCAGCATTGAGTAGCTGGGAGAGACGAGCAACCTGTGGGAGGAGCAGGATGGAGTCACAAACACAATAGGATGCCCTAGCCCAGATAAACTTACCCAGTTTTTTGCAGGTGGCAGCAGTTGTCATCCCTCAGTGCTTGCCCTGAACCATTGGTATAGAGGTGTTGCAGCAAAAGGGGAATTTGAGGAGCGAGAAAAACGTGTCTCTGGATTTTCTGAGAGGGGATTCTTTTACTGATGGGAGCAAGTAGGTACTGGTGTTGCAGATGCAACAAAACCAGGATTTGCCCTTGTGGTAAGGTGATGAGACACAAGTAGGCTGGGGGAGTGACATGTGAGGCAAGGAGTGTGTGTGGTGTAGGGAAAGCAGGGAATCTGGTAGGGAGGAAGAGGTTGGGCGATGGAATTTAATTGAGACTTTGCATGGGCTTCAGGGGAGGAGGTGTGTGGTCACTGGGCTCCCGAGGAACAGGACCTTGACTAGAGCATGGGTGAGCTTTCCTGCAGGCTGGTCAAAGTGGGACCAATGAGCACATCTGGGGCCGTAGGAGGTAGCTGGTGTGGAGGAAGGTTACTAGACAATCAGAGAAGGGTTTGTGGTGAGTAGGAGGGAAGGTCCTGCACCAGGCAGGGAATTTCGTTAGTACAAGCCACAGTGTGGCTGAGTTCTTTAGCAGTACACGCGCTTCTGCCTGGCGGAAATGTTTTTGTCTTTTGTGTCTTGATATCACTAGTCATCCTGACCTGCTGGAGAACAGAGCAAGTGTTCCGGATTGTGCAGAACCTAGGAAAAATCAGGAGACGGAGTTTATAAATGTTAAAGTTCATAAGTAATGGTTTTGAGAGTTGGAATTCACTGTTAGCATACTGTGAAGATTAATTAGCGTGGATTGACAGTGCCGCCTTTGAAAGAGAAACTTGGATGCATTTATCCGCAGGAATCTCCTGTAAATGAGTGTCACTGTCTACAAGACAAAGACTTATGTGTTTAAGCAGTGCTACTGTGTAATGTCTTGTTCTCTGGTTTGTTCATTCTGCAGATGGCATTCATGCCTCATGTATGTGGTTGCAAAGTGGAAAGCTGTACTTGAGCACAATAAAGAGTAGGAGGGTATAAAAGGGGTGAGGAGCAGCCTTTGTCACACCCCAAGGTACAGAAACGTGCACCTCCAGTAACACTTTTATCTGGGAGGATAGGGTGGAGGTGTAAAGCGCTCTGGAGGGCTGTCCTCGGAAATCTCTCCTCTAAACATGTCCTGCTTCAGCTGTCGTGTCATGTTCTGCCCTGCCACGCTGCTGGTAGCAGTGATGTTTGTCCTGCATTTCCCCGACAGCAGGACTCTAAACAAAGTTGTCCTGCGGCACGTGGGTAGTGAGATCAGCTGATGGGTCACAAATCCTTGTCCTGGAACTGCTGTACCTGCTTCAGCTTTGTCTGCTGCCAGCTGAGTTTCTAGGAGCTTACACCTTTATACATGAATATACCTTTACACAGTTCAAAATGAGCAAAACCAGCAAAAAGTNATATACCTTTACACAGTTCAAAATGAGCCAAAACAGCAAAAAGTGGAGTTCCATTCCCTGCCCTTCTTTCTTTGCTGCTGCCAGCTTTATTTTGGGCAGCGTCTGGCTCAGTGACTCTGAACGGTGGGTTTGTGGTCCACGTCGGTTCTGGCTGTGGTCGCTCCCCCGAAAGGGGCGTCATGTCCCTGTTTCCCTGTGCTGGCATTAATGATGCCCCGTTGAAAAGGTGCATTCATTCTTCGAGGGCCGCCTGCCAGTCGCTTCTTGTCCGCAAGCCAAACCCCAGCCACAAGCCTGGATTTTCCGTGGCAGTGGTGGTCTCTGCTGGTTTCCTGAAGAAGGTTTACTCTCGGCGTGACGTGGGGCTGCTGAGCAGCTTACGCTTGGCAGGGGGAAGCAGACCGGACTGCAGGAATTCATCTTTTCCTTATTGGTTCATGGGCAGGTCAAGCAGTTTTCAATTCTCTCCTGGCGTAAGCGGCTTTTATTCCATGCCACCTCCTGCTGCCTGCTAGCCCCTTGTCAGCACATCCACTCGCTGGCACTGGCTGTGCCATCTGACCTTCAAGCCCCACATTGATTTATTCTTCGGGAGCTTGGGTTCTGCTCGGGACAAGGAAGGGACAGAGCGCGCGGGGGACCGGTGGGTTGGCAGCAAAGTTGTTGTTTCTCTCCTCCCGGCCAGCCCATCGGCATAAAATGGGTATGGAGCAGAATTTAACTTGAATGGTGGGTCACTGACATAAATTGGTGTTGATAATTTTAGAAGGCTAAAGGTCTAAGCTAGCTCACCTCAAAGCCCGCAGCATCCAGGGATTTCATTAGAGTCTTGACCCTAATCTAATTAGAGTGGCAGTGGGAAAGTGAGGAGTCCTAGAAAACCCTGAGTGGATTAAGAGGTTGAAACCTGAAAAATGCTCTAACTGCAGAGTGTTTTAGGTAAATTGCCCCATGTTGGACCGTCCAGGCAAAGTCCTGAACATCGTGAGTTACTTCACAGGGAAATAATTTAATCTGCTACAATACCAGACTTGTTTTAATTCCTGTTTGGAATACCCAGTATGCCTTCACCTGTCATCACTGTTTGATGATAAAGTTATTGGTGTGGATTATTTTCTTACTGTCAACTCTGAAGAGTAAAAAGACCAATGTAAGAGTACAGCAGTCAGCTGTGAGCAAAACAGAAATCCTGTGTGCTGGATGCAACAATAAACATCCCGGCTACGTGTCTCTGGATCTATTAAGGCAGAATCGGGAAAGCAGTTCCTCAAGCAGTACTGTTCAGCCTGCTGCTACTTGCTCTTCTCTGCTTTCTTTCACCAGATAAACTGAATCTGACCAGAGTGGCAGATGTTTTCTAAGGATTTGGTGCTTTGGAACAATGCCAGGCGGAATGGTCCCTCTGTTACTGAGAGAGGGTCTGGAGCTGACTAGCTAAGCTGCCTCCGAATTTCCTATCAGCCCAGTACGTTCCCTCGTTGTCAAGTCCAGTTTTAATTGAGCCATAGGGTAACAGCAAGAACGCGTATTATTTCAAGTGAACATACAGATTACCTTTGCTTTATTTTATACTGTGCAGATTGCTGAAAAAAGACCCGGCATTTATGACCCGTACTGTTCTCCTGTTGGAAGATGACGTCTGCTCAATCATTGCGTAGCCACGTGGGCAGCTTGTTTGTGGGGTTTTGGGTTGGTTTAGATGTTCCCCAGTAGCTCCTCGGAGAAGGAAAAGCCTGTCCTCGGGGCTGCGTTGGAAAACTTGGCTTGGGTCATTGTGTCTGTGAGACGTTAACTGTGCTCCTGCTGTTCTCTCCGGTTCATGTGGAGGGTTGTAGTTGGAGCCAATTCTGAAACGGCCAAAATGCACAACAGAGTAGTGACTGCTGCTGAAAGAGGGATTTTTGCAGTCTGGTTCTGCTGAGTCATAGGCTAATGTTCTTGAACAAATGCAAGTGCAGTTCAGAAAACACTGGAAAATGCTCTTGAGCTTTTCAGAGCCAAAGTCTCTGAGTTAGACAGCGAGGGAACTCCTGGCGAAGCTCAGTGGTGTGAACCTCCGAGGTGAGAGGGGCGAGTGTTTTGCTGCGCTGACATCCCTTTGACTGTGTGGGTAGACTGGGAAGGGAGGAGCAGGAAACAGAAAAGAATTTGGCCAAGACCTAATAGCTCTGATAGAGGGATGAGGTGGTTATTAATAGCCTGGGATTTCCATGGAGAAAGCCATTTTCATGAAAATATAGAAAGCTTGCGTAGTTACTGACCTAGCCGCTGTTCCCATGGAGTTTGGTATTTTCTTGCTCCTACGATGGGAATCTAGGGTGAAAGTAAGACTTTTCCCTAGCTTCTATCATTTCCCTAGGCTTTCCTTGTATTGTTGTACATTGACATTGTGCTAAATAAATCCTCAGTGCTCACACACATGCGTGAATAAATGCCATTTAATTCGAGGGGAAGGCTTGTCTGTAAGCAGTTAAAAGCAAGTACGGAACTGCTTCTGAAATCCAGCAGTGGGTTCCCAAAACAGTGTTATGGCAAAGCGCATATTAGCTCTTTTCCAGACCTCTTAACTGCGTATATCTCAGCGTGTCACTAAATTTTGTCTCATGATGAGGTGCATGAGGAACAGATGAGAAGTGTCTGGAACCAAACTCCTTGACTCTGTGAGTGGGTTTGGGCAGCGCAGAAACACAGGAGAGCACGTGGCTGTTTATTCTGCTGTATCCTGACTTAACTGAATGTTTGACTGTTAAGCTACATGATACCTGTGAGCATTTGTGCTTTGATAAATGGTCTGCATTCATCTTCTATCCGTAACATCCTTTTCTCCTCTTCCACCAACACTGATGTTTCTAAAGTGCTTTTTATATACCTGTTAGTGAAGAAAGCTTGGTCATGCAATGGATGTATCATCATCTCAGCCTTGCTTGTGTCCTCTCCTAAAATTTGAAAACCTGGGATTTGCTACCTGTATATAACACTCTACAAATACACGGGTGTCGGTGAAGGTGTGCGGCACACGTTAACGTGCATACAAAACCTGGTGTCAGCAGCAAAAGCCTGGCTAACCCCTCATCTCTAGGACCAAGTACAGTTTACCTGTGGCACACACAACGTTTGTTCATTGTTCTCAGCACCTCTTCCCCCAGCTTTATCAGTATCAGCGCTATTTAATCGAATCTATTCTTTGTACTTACCTGGGGAGGTGAATTCGTCATACAGCTTGCTTGTTTTTATATGAGAGTTTCAGTAGTGCAGTAGTACAGGGTGTTTCAGTTTGTAAGTCACACAAAAAGCGTGCTGCCAGCAACGTTTTTGCATGTATAAGTCTCTTCCAGCAGAGGCAGGTCTGCTGAGAATACAGGAACACTTATGTACGTCCCCCCTAAGCCCACCATCTTGTGGGGAAATGCCTCGAGTGCTGCGGGTATCCAAACGACTGCTGATCTGGGCATCCGCTGCTCTCTTGAGAAAGTCTGGAGGTTTTTGGAACAGTGGAGTTTTGTTTGTTCTTAGAATTTCTCCTGGACAACCACACTTTATCCGACAAGAGTATTTTATAAAATAACGTATAGCATTGGAACAAAACTGCAGGGGATAGAACTCGATGATCTTGAAGGTCCCTTCCAACCGAAACCATTCTATGATTCTATGAAATAACCATATTGATAAAATGGTACGGATTTGGGAGCGTTAAATGGGTGTGGTATTTCCTGCATTCACAGATGGGGTGTATACGCCTGAGCTAAAAGTGTGGGTGTCTTAGCCCAGTGTAGCATTGCAAAGTATTACTGTCTAATTCCTTTATCCCAATAAATAGGACAGCAACACCGGGGTGTTGGCCTGAACACTTGGGTGTGCCCTGGCAGGGGAACGACATACCACAGAGGAGTGACCGCATCGCCTTAATCCCAAATGCATCTCTGCTGCGCACCGTACCGGCACAATCGGACACAACACCCGGCTGTGCAAGTCGCTTTGCAGTGTTGCAGAGCGAAATACTCCTCCTACCTCTGTGTTAACAACACTTCATATTTAGCATGGCTGTGTGAAAAAAAAGTAATCCACGCACCGAAACCGGGCCGTGACGTTGCTTTGGTCTATTAACTGTTAATTATTACACTGCCTGGNCGCACCGAAACGGGGCCGTGACGTTGCTTTGGTCTATTAACTGTTAATTTTGGAGAGCCGTTGCTAAAGGTGTTGGTTTTGTTGAGCGGGGGCGCTGGGCACAGCGATGCTCCCGTGTCAGATGGGAGCCAAAGCAGCCCGGCGCGGCCGTTTGCTCTGCCATGTCCTGACTTAGCTGAATGTTTGACCGTTAAGCTACACAATACCTGTAAGTGTCTGTTGTGATAAATAGGTGTTCCGTTTGCTGTCAGTAAATACTACAAGGTGCGAGATTAATATTTCCCAGCGGCTCAGTATCTGTGTTTTGCTTTCATTCGTTAACTGCTAGGTCTGCGCTTCTTTTCACAGTTCAGCTTTCAACTGAATTACAAAGAAGTTTTGCTGTCTCCAGTCCTTTTTTTTTTCCCTTTGTTTTCCGTGTTCTCTTTGTTTTAAATGTAGATAACCAATAAGGTATCTCTTATTTCTGTTACAGAATTTTTTCCTTCCTGGATGTGGTCACTCTGTGTCGTTGTGCTCAAGTTTCCAGGGTAAGAACCTTCCTCCTTGCTGGTGGGTTTTAGCGGTTGATTGGATTTGGGTGACAATCCACTCGCTCCAGCCTTCCCTAGCATGTCAAACCGGGAGGATTTGTACCAGGGAGCTTTGTGCGACTCAACTATTGTTAATTAGTGTCCCGTATCAACACCACAATACCAGAAACTTCTGACAGCACCAGTGAAAGGGGACTCAGAGCTCGAATTCCATTTTGCCGGTGTCCCAGCCCCAAGCAGGTTACGAAGGGATGGTGGCTGACTCGTGCCCAAGAACTCTCCCCTCAGCCTGGGTTTGCACAGGAGCCTGCGCTGATGAAAATACCAAACTTGGCTGAGTCTAAAATGGCATCTTGTGGGGGGAGTTTTGGTGGAGATACAAAAATTTTGATTCACAAAGATGCTACACAGTCAGTGAGCATTTACTTTCCGACTTGGATGTGGTCGATGTGAGCATGGGGAAAAAAACAAATGTCTGTTTTGTTTAGGGTTGTTTTTTTCCTTAAGTAGCTCATAGTTTTGTGGGCTTCAGGTAATGAAATCCAGCTTGGATTATTCACTTGGGAAAATTATTCACTTGGGAAAATTCCTTCAACTGCAGGTCTGGTTATCTAGAGCTACCAGATTTGTTCAGATGCTTTATCCTGCCGGTATCTAATAAGAGACACAGAGGAAGCGTTACTACAGGCAGAGTGAAAAGTCAGTTACGCAGGAAGGTGTTTGTAGTGGTGCGTTCACTGTACTGGCAGAGCCGGTGCTGAGTGACGCCTGTACGAAACTGATCAGTCTTGGGTTCAGAATTGAAACCATAACTTGTTTCATTACTCAGAGTACATAAGAATAAAAAAAGACTATGCTTAAACATTTTTGATTGCATTAAAAAATACCCTGTGTGATGTCCAGGCATTACGGTTATCATCCCGTGTTCTCTGAATAACACAGGTCTTCTAGTGAAAGATCTTCCAGCTGAAATTCACTGCTCCGGCAGAACAATATTGACCAAAATGTCAACATAGATACTTGCCAATGTCAAGGTGTACCCCTGTTTCTGTCACTTGCTCCTGTTTACACAATCCACAAGGCATCGGGGAACATATTGGTCATTATGGGACACAGCATATATTGTAAAGGACTAAAGTGTCCGCACAGAGCTACAGAAAGGCTGTATGTAGTGTCCCCTACGTTATGTGTTAAAATATGCTGTGTAATAACTTGCATCCGCTGATGCATTTCTCTTCCACTGGAGCTATTGCTTTTCTCATGGTGATAACTAGACCTTAAAACAAGTATCAGCAATGAGATTTAAAATGCAGAAAATGAATGCTTAGAGCTCTGTCAGCTGCTGTCAGCCTATACATGGCTTGCACAAGAAACTGTGTAGTGATGGAGATGTAGCTTAGTGCATGTAATAGATGTAGTATAAAAATATGCCTATATACATGCAGTCTTTCATAATGACGGACTCATGGTTATTATGAGATCTAGTTGAAGTTTTAATTACATAATCAAAGTAAACAAGTATAGTACTGTGTTGACAACCCCTTTGATTCATTAAGGGCAGAATTATTAACGTTCAGTTCCTGGTTCTCATTTGTAGCATGAGCCATATGAGACTGTTTGTTTGTTTTAAAAAAAAAAAAATGAAAACAACCACTTAAGTCAGAGGTAGTAAACACTGTCACTCCGGCAGTGGTGCGCAGGTCTCAGGTAAGAGCCGGACGCTTTATCTGGACAGTTTACAAAGCTTTGAATTTCTCCATCTGTGGGATGCGGCACCCCTTGCTCCAAGCTGTGGAACTGCCTCGAACGCCTCTTTCCGCTGGGGGCGAGAGAGAAGGTGTGCAGGATGACAGCCTCACCCACCGCTTACGGGATCTCACCGCACAGTCCTCCGTCCCAGCGCCACCGAGTCCTCCACACCCTCAGACTAGCATCACTTCTCTTGTCAGTGTAGGTGCCTGGCGTAGGGTCTCCTCTGGGACTCGCCCGTGTCCTGGTATCCTTCATCTCCGTGTTGGTCCTGCTAGCGTCCTTTAAAGGCGGTGGTTTAGCTGGTGATGCTGCAGAGGGGATTAGATTCCAGCCAGGACCGTGAAGACGCCCGCGCTCCAGCACTGCCTCCTGTCCCGGGCTCAGCATCGCCACTGCTGCTCCCGCGGGAGGCGGAGGGGGCACCGCGGGCTGGGACGGGCGAAGAGGGCGCCGCGTAGGCGAGGGGACTCTTGTCCGAGCAAGTGATTCTGGTAACTGCACAGTTTTCCTTGTTGGCTGTAATTACTTGTTGCTTTAACGTCTGAGACAGAATGTTGTTTCTAAAAGGAACAAACTGTAACTAGGTCCCCACTGGCGTCTTTTTTCATATTAACAACACATTTACATTTTTTCCCCCGATAAAGGCATGGAATGTTCTGGCCCTGGATGGCAGTAACTGGCAGCGAATTGACCTGTTTGATTTCCAGAGGGATATTGAGGTATAATTAAGTGACATACAAACCCATTTTTCTTGTTAAAATGTAATTACAGCCTAGAATGGATTAATACTCCCAGCGTAACCCTTTTTACCTTCCCTGGAGATAGAAATCATTAATTTCAGTTCTTCTTAGCTTCAGGGAGTCTTTAAAGTCTTGGCAATCCATTCAGCTTTTGAAAATGGACAGAATTATATATCTGTATCAAGACTTAAAGGTAGTAAGAGAAGGAAAGTATTTGTGTGTGTGTTCTGAAAACAGAAATAAGCAGAATTGGTATGTTCCTGTGGAAAACCACTGCTTCTGTATAGCAGAATTTAGGCTGCTTTTCCTTTCACTCAAATGTTAACGTGGCACTGACTTAACCATTAAGAGTGAATGTCTTTTGAAACACGGCCTGCAATATGTCTATCCTTTCCTGTCTGTCTTTAATGTCAAAAATTGAAATGTGAGTGAAGGTGATTCAGGGGGATGAGGTCAAAATTGGTCCTAAAAGAAATGGAGATGCTTTGTTGTAGCTGTTCTAAATCTGTTAGCTGTGGGCAATGCGGCACTGGTAGGAATGGATGCTGTTGTCGTGCTGTTCTGACAATTCAAATTGCATTAATCAGGATAAGAGACCAAAAAAAACCCTTAAGTTTCTTATCAGAACGTTATATCCTCTTTGAAACATGTTGGAGGAGGGAGATAGGCAGTGTATCGTTTTAACTCGTTATAGACAGAGGCATAAACCAGATGATGGCTGAAGATTCACACCTTGTGGGAACTGGTGGGAAGTACACACATTATTTGCGGAGGAAAGAGTTAAAATAATCTCTCTCTGCCAGCTGTGTATCTGAGCAGCTGAGACACACGGATAAAGGAACAGGCCTGTGACCCTGGGACTTCTGCGTGCTTGCAGGGCTCTGCGTGGCCTGAGACTTCTTGAAGGAAGTAAATGGTGTGATTTTTTTCATTCTTGATAATAAACACTTTATCTCTTAACGTGCCTTGGAAGTTGTGGACCCATGTAATTATTTACGTTCATAGAGGCAGAGCGAAGTTATCGGTGGTGCCCGGTCCGTGGAGGTAGCGGTGGACGTGGACAGAGCTCCCGGCCCTGCTGCTGGCGTTGTCGGTGGAGGAGCGAGAGAGGCAGCAGTGCCGTGAATACAAACTAGGCTTGTCTCATTCTTGAGCGCTTTTTGCATGGTTTTAATGTCTCTTTGTTCTCTGACGCCACTCTATACATCAAACACATGTTCTTGCATAAGCACGGACTTCCCCTTTTAAAACAAAACACTTGAATATGTTGTACCTAACCTAAAAGTACCTTCTAGACTTTCTGATGTCCTAAATGTTGTTTGCTTTAAAGGAATGTAAATCCATCAGTTGATGTAAATTCTATATATAAGCCTGTGTGAATCCTCCAATTCAAGTGTATGAATTCATAGGCTTGGTAGAGGAATTGCAAAAACACACCGACTGTTTCAGATTTTCCAGCCCTTCTACAGGGTCGTGCAGGTCGAGCTTCAGCCAGGGCAGCGCTTTGGCAGCTGCTCCCGTAGCCGCCACAGCCAGTGGCCAGATGTCACCAGGACCTCGCGCAGAGATCTAGTTAAGCTGGTGTCCCTTCTTTGATTGGGGTATTATGTTGTACCGAGCCTAGTGCTAGATTTNTTTTTTTTTTTTTTTTTTTTTTTTTTTTTTTTTTTGACCGGAAAAAGATTATAGAAGACTATCTTCATCATTATAGAGGTCTTAAATGCCAGAACCAAGTGACGTTCCTGTTCTGTGATGAACAACCACATAGACTGAAGTGGAAGGGGAGGGGTTTTGAATTTGTGGACACTGATACAAATATTCTCTCAATGGTTTTTGCACTTCATTCAAAGTGAGGAATAGCTGGGTAGATGCTAGCTTGCAGTGGGGTCTTTGGAGGATTACAAATTTGAAGTTAAAAAAGCATTTTTCTAGCTTTCTTGGACACAAATTTTTTAATCCCTCTTTCTGTGAGAATAAAACTCATGGGCTGGTTCTGCCTCGTCTCTGTTCTGAATGGAAATTTAAGTGTATCCATGTATAGTCCATTGACTGTACGTACTTGTAAATCTCGCTGCCCACATGGTAGCAATGGCATTGCCTCTTTCATCCTCCTTGGGTAGTCTGTGTCGATGTCCGGGAGCTCTGAACGGGAGGAAGTTCCTCAGTCGTTAGCCTGAGCTTGCTTACTCTGGCTTTAGGTAATTGTTCCTTGTCTCTCCATCTTCAGAAGCTGAATAATTCTCCCTCTCCCTGCCTTAGATTATTGTCATGGCATTTTTTTGTTTTCTTAGCACTGTTTTACCTAGAATAACAAACTGTTGTTAATCCACAAAATTTTGAGTTCAACTTTTTGAATGCTGATGTCACTTTTGGATTTTAATGTAGTTCTTTCTGTCTCCGGCAGGGCCGAGTAGTTGAGAATATTTCTAAAAGATGTGGGGGTTTCTTGCGGAAGTTAAGCCTGCGTGGCTGTCTAGGAGTCGGAGACAATGCATTAAGGTAGTGGTACGGCTTCTTTCTGCTCTTACGTGTGACATAAAGAATGATTCTGTTTCTGCAACCACAGAGGATTGGAATAACTTACGAACACTTTGGAACTGAGATCTTTAGTCTGTGTGTCTAACTTAAAACATCGAGAGCAGTAACATATAAGCCTTTTTAATTTATCATTGTTTAGCATCACACAGTAGACATTTTTCTCAATTCTCATTAAAATAATGCCAGCTGCTACTACAGGCTAAGTAGTAATTAGTGCTGAATTACAAACTTTAGGCTGGGAAGTCCCAAGGTAAGATACGGGGCAACAAATTATTTTATTTACTTATTAATTTTGCTTGAGACAGTTTTGTAAATTTGTATCTGATGATACAGATAAAACAAATGCTGTAAAACATCTGGAAATCTGTTGCCTGAAAAATACTTTGTTTTCCTTTTTCTTTAAAGGACATTTGCACAGAACTGCAGAAATATCGAAGTGTTGAACCTAAATGGCTGTACCAAGATCACAGACGCGTGAGTAACATTCTCAGCTGTTTGCCCTGTCATCCCCTTTCCTGTGTGCACCACGTTATAGTCTTCGTCTCGGTTTTAAGGGAACGGGCTTGTGCATGCGGTAGATAATATAACGCATGTCGTATGAAAGGTACGTGACTTTGAATAAATCTGTTGCATGAGTGTGTCTTGTATGTTCTCTTTCAGTACGTGTACCAGCCTCAGTAAGTTCTGCTCTAAACTCAGGCACCTTGATTTGGCTTCCTGCACTTCAATAACCAACCTGTCCCTGAAAGCGCTGAGGTAGGAGTCAGCAACGTTGCCTTTTGCCGGTTGATTCCAGATAGCGTGACCCACCGTTGCCCTGGGTCTCGTGTGCCTTGGAGGAGACTGGCATGGTCGGAGGTGTAACTCGGGTTAGAGTTCAGGCGTTCCCCAGCAGAGCTCAACATTCGCGCGTTGTGCCTCCTGGTTTGCAGACAGAGGAGGAGGACTCAGTAAAAGCTGCCCTCGACCTTGTTTGTGTCCATCCTGGTGCTTATTAGCAGTAGAAGAACTACTGTATTCTGTTAAAAGCCTTGGAGTTAGGATTTTGGGGGAGACAAAGGTCTTAGTCTGCCTTTTGAAAATGCTCGCTTACTAACAGTCAGCTTCTTCATTAAGTGTACCACTGCGTACTTAGCAATTGTTTACATAGCTAGAAGGTGAACACCAGCATGTGACTATCTGTCTTTTTAAACTGCTTAGGAGACATATAACTGCTTAAATCTGCTAAATGGAATTGCCAAGTAATCTAGAAAAGGAAGGGACAGACAGACATTGGTGGGAAGATATTGGGACAGAGAAAAGGAGGCAAAAAACCCACTAAAGGTAACAATAGAGGCCAAGCTATTAAAAAAAAAAAAGTGATATAGCAGTGGAATAAAAGAAAATACAGGAAAGCTGGATCACGGGGGAAAAAATACTGGAGGATGAATCTAGACACCAGAAGAAAACACAGATTTGAAAGAGCAACTGAACGATTAAATTAATTTTGTAGCTATATTGAAGTACTTTGAGCCTAGTTTTTCCTTCCCTTGAGGGTCTTCATCCTTGTCTCTGATTTTACACGGACAAATATGTGCTGCAGCTATCTTAAACACACGACAGCATGTATATCTCTTCCTAATTACAAATTGTACTCGAGTGTTACTCCTACTGGCAGCTATTTGCAAATGCAAAGTTACACCTGGAAGGTGAGAAGCAGCATGGCAGAAGTCAACCCTGTTCTGGGTTTGGCTGTAGTCAGAACCAGAAAGGCCATGAACAGTGTCAGTGCTTGAATAGGAGCTGGGAGGTGCCCAAAATGGGGTAAATCGGTCGTCTTTTACCCTACCAATACCCTGCTTTAGAGCTCCTGATACTGCCCCTGGAGAGCTCTTCGCATCTGGAGATGATGTTTGACAGAAACGTTCTGGGGGGGTGTGTGGGGTGCGGGGGTAATCTGTGCTCACGTGGGTTCCAGAAACAGGAATTTCCTAGATTCTGGCTTGAAGCAGGATTTCTTTCCAAAACAAAACCAAGTTTCCGCACGCTTTTCCTTTCACCTCCGAAGTGAGGGATGCCCACTGCTGGAACAGCTGAACATCTCCTGGTGCGACCAAGTGACTAAGGATGGGATCCAGGCTCTGGTGAGAGGCTGTGGTGGACTCAAAGCCCTGTTTCTGAAAGGCTGCACGCAGGTACGGCTCTACGGAGAGTGTGCAAATTGAATAACAACAGCTGGCGTATTTCTGCTGTAACTGAAAGTATGGGGATGAAGTATTGTGGATTTTTCTATTTCCAGAAATGTTACGTTACTGAAATTACTCACAATCTGTCTGTTGGAGATTAAATGCTTTTATTGAAATTCTTTAATAGCTTTGAGCTCAGCATGAATAGTGGGACAGTGAACAAATTACATATCTAACTGTAGAATCATTCTTCATTTTTTTTTCCCATCGGGAACACGTTGAGCAAACTTTTTTTAAAGAGGAGATAACTTTGTTATTCATGGATAGACCCATCCGTTTCTGAAGGCTCAGAACATTTTAGAAAGCATGACAGTACTTTCATCTGCATTGGTGATACAATTTCCTCTACGTGTCATTTGGATCTTCTAGTTAGTCAAAGAGAATCAGCGTGTATGTGAGTCCTTGGGAAGACATCTCTGCAGCCCGTCAGGAACACAGTACCGTTCCCTCGAGTATATCGTATAGCTCTTGAGCTCTAACAGAGTATTTTGAGGAGGCTGCAGAGACTGTGATGCTTGTACTTCGGAATATATAGATGGTGCATTCAATGGTACAGCTGAAGGGGGTCATTGTCCCCCCCCCTTGTTATACTTCTTGTTATTTAGACTAACTTTGTTTCATCTTTCTTTACTGTCTTACCTGGTGATTCATTGAAAAGTTTAAGTTAAATACTGCCCTATATTACAACTTTACGAGGGAGTTATATCAATTATGAACTGGGGTGTGGGCAACATCAGCCTTGAGCATTACTCTTTGAAGGAGAAAGAGCTCCTTGCAGAGTTATTTCACAAAGAATGTGGGGATTAATTCTTACTTTTTTTACTTAGGTGGGCTGGGGTCTTTTTAATGCAGACAGATAGGCTAGAAAGGAGCAAATGTGTATCACAGAATCTTCTCCTTGAAAAAGGAGAGTAAAGCTGACCTTGCAGCAGTGGAAACCTGTGACCCAGAGACTCCCAAGAGTTTAAGAGCCTCAATGTAGCCCTGGAAAATGATCCCTGATCTGTTAGGCCCTTGTACCCGAACATTGACAGCGCTTACTTGGTTTGGATTTAGGTTTTTTTCTTGGGGGTAGGGATTCCCTAAGCATGAGTCAATAAGTGCTGTTTCCATCTGCTGTGTATAGATAAACAGCTATATGTTTTTATTTTGCATAAAGCGTATTTCCTCCGTGCATGGACACGGAAAGTCCTGAAAGGTTACGATGATGAGCAGAGCACTAACACACTGGTTACACGCACGAAGCAGTAATACCCTTGTGTGCACAAGAAAGCCCAGCTGTAAGGCCTATAGTCAGTAGTTCCTCTAAATTTATGCTGCTGTTGGATTTTTAATACGTGAGATGGGTATACATGGCTGTAAAAACGACTTGATTAAAGATACAACAATCTCAGCCTATTTTGAGAATTCAGGTCATAGAAACAGCTTGAGTTTCTAGTAATTTATGGAGTCGTGAGTAATATTGATGGCGATACATCCTTGTTATCAATTACTTGCCATCTGTTCTTATAGATTTAAGAATAGGAGGCTTTTTTATCACCAGAAAGCAACCTGGATATGTTTGTGTTCNAAGACTTTTTTTTTTTTTTTTCAGTTCCAGTATTGCAATATAAAAACAGTGTTACTTACAGGCCCTCACTAGTGAAGCATTTCCTTAATTCCTGTAAATAGTTTCTGATTTCACAACTTGGTTGTTAATTATGCATGTTTGACCAGATCAGCTTTTCTTTAAATCAGTAACTTAGTGTTGTGAGTCTTTGAACTCTGTTCCTGAGATGGTAAAAAACAAAANAAAAAAAAAAAAAAAAAAAAAAAAAAAAAAAAGAAGGCATGCACTTATTGCTGTGTATTTTGACTGCAGCACATTGCCCTCCTCCCCAGTAGGTATCCAAACCGCAGATGCTTTATTGTTCTCAAAGCTTGATTTTGAAGATTACTTCCAGTATTAACAGGTTGCTTCAGTCTCGGAATTTTTCTTTCCAGCTTGAGGATGAAGCTCTGAAATACATTGGTGCACATTGTCCTGAACTGGTGACTTTAAACCTTCAAACATGCTTAGTAAGTAAAGCTTCCTGTGATTTCCCAGCTCAGCCATCATTGTGCGTGTTGAGGCCGTCTCTAAGCAGAACCGTGCAGAATGTGCTCCATCCCAGAAACGTCATCATCTGTGCAGACAGGGGCAATTGTACGTTTACGAGACTTTTAAAAATAGTTGATGAAAACCAGCTTTTTTGGTAGCATTCAGTACCGTTGAATAAGCCCCCGAAACAGTGTCATAGCATTTGCTTTGTCAGAGTTGTTTGTCTCTTTGCCCTGCCCACGGGGCTTCTAAACTCATTTACAGGACTAGCTGGAAAAATTCTTTCCATAGGGCTGGAGTGTTGGTGCGGCGATCTAGCCAGGCGGTTCCTCTGGTCTCTAAAATTGAACCAAGAAGTGCAGTTTCTCTGCAAAGAAGGGCTCTAAACCAGTTATTCTGCAGTGCCAAAAATGTATATTTATGCCAAAAAAGCAATTGGAACGGGCTCTTTGTACATACCGTCACGCAGTTAGTCTGACGCAGTAACTGGACAATCTCTTCCTTTTCCCGGGAGGTGGGCAAGGCCACTGGGGGCTGCCCTTCCCCGGGCATCTTTAAGGAGTAGCTTTACCAGTTCCTGGGCTGGTTAGAGACTGGTGCCCATCCACCTGGGACTGGGCACTGGCAAAGGAAGAGCTGGTCTGTTGGCAAGCTCCAGAGCTGCGCCTGGCATCTAGGGGAGAGGCAAACGGGCGGAAGGGAGAAGAAAACTAATAAGGTTCTTGATCGCCTTAACTGAAAATACCACGTTCTGCTCCATTT
The DNA here is from genome assembly GCA_003993805.1 of Himantopus leucocephalus. NCBI lineage: Eukaryota > Metazoa > Chordata > Aves > Charadriiformes > Recurvirostridae > Himantopus > Himantopus leucocephalus. The sequence continues at coordinate 5,179,023 of RSEF01000027.1, forward strand.
CTATTTGATCTCGCTCCAGCGAGGGTGTACCAGCCCACAGCCTTGCTGCCTGCTGTTTTAAACGTCCAGTGCCGGTCCCTCGGTTGGTGCTTTTCTTTGGGAATTGAGCCTGGCTGCCGCTGAAAATCCAGAATCCAAGAACTGAGTGAGGTTTAACCTCCGGCACGCACAGCCTCTGCCTCCTTATTGTCCCTTTTCCCCTCCTCCCGCAGCCTGCGTCGCTCTGGATCCCGTGCGGCTCCTTGGCACGGCCACGCTGAGTCCCAGCCCTGTGCGCTCTTGCTGGTGCGGGAAAACATCTGGAGCAGCTCTGTGAGCTGCTGCCATCCCAGAGCAGAGCACGCGGGGCTGGACGTGCCCCGTGTGGCCAGGGACGCAGCGGGTCGATGGAGCTGCTGTGCCACGGGGCCAGTTTAACGTGATTTCGGGCTGTAAGCCCGTCTCTCACGGTTCAGGGTTTGGTCCCAATCCACTGAAGTGTATTTTTAAAAGGCTGTTTGTGAAAACAACCTGCTGCTTATTTTGTGGGTAGCTCTGACTCTTAGGTGCTCTCTTGTCTTGAGTTTGGGCCAAGAAGGTCTTCACAAGCAAGAGCTGCCAAGGAAGGCAGGAGACCGAGCCTGGGCCTGCTGCTACCGTGCCTTCCCCCATCACTCACGTGGCCCAAGCTCGGAAACATTTCCGTGCATGTGGAATCACTTTCCAAATGTTTACGAGTCACTTCAGTGTGGCTTATCCCGTTTCAGCTGCTCCAGTGAAATATTTGAATGCATTTTTGGGTTGAAAGAAGCATAACTTGGCCTCGGTTGAGTGCCTGGTTGGAAGTCTGAGAAGGAAAATATGCAGTGCCTTGCACCTCCACCTACGTTGTTATGGCTTGTGATGTTTTTATTGTTTTTCTTGTAGCAAATAACAGATGATGGTCTCATTACAATATGCAGAGGATGCCACAAGTTACAATCCTTGTGTGCTTCAGGCTGCTCTAACATTACAGATGCCATCTTGAATGCCCTGGGACAGAACTGCCCAAGGCTTAGGTAAGTGCTCGCTGCAGAGTTCCCCGAGCTCCGGCGACCCTGTTGCATGTTGGGCAAAGGATCTCGGTGTCATGGTCGTGTAATATTTGAGCTGGTTTAGACTCTGAAGGTCTTTCTGAAAGTGCGCTCCTTCTCACTGAGCTTTTTCCCAGGCACTTGCTGTGGGATGACCGTAGTTGTACCCAAACTTCTGGTTTCTAAACTTGTGCGAGTAAAACAGTGGTAAAGAGCTCCGTGCGGTGGTGGCGTGCGCTGCCAATAGACTTGCTTAGCAGTGGTCTCCTTTTACACCATTGTGTATCTACGTTTGTTCTCTTATGAAAACCAGTTGAGGTTAGATTACTTTGGTACTGAGAACTGAAAACACATTTAAACAGCATTGTTTCCTCTTGACGGGTGACATTAACAGGGTTTTTGTGATGATTTTGTAGCAGATTGAATTTGTGCTAACTCTCACTCTGCTCGACAGAGTGGGCTTCCAACGACATCTCTGCAGGTGCTTGCTTTTTTATCATTATTTTTTAAGACTTTTTTTTTTATTATTGGGACAAGTTTTGTTAGGAAGACTTCACTATAACTCAGAAAATGGCCAGGTGCAGAAAGAAGAGACAGTTTTATTATCTGACATCTGTAGCAGCTGAGTGGCCTGCTTTAAATGGCATAAAATACGTAGCTTCCAGGGGAGAAAACACACAACTGTTTTCTGGGCTAAGCTCATTTAAAGAATTATGGGTATGAAGTGCAGCACACAAGTGTATGGAAACCGGTTTTGAAAGAGGAAGGTAAAACATGGTTTGGGTTCCAAATGGTTTCTGTGTGTATGTTCAGCTGCAGCTTTACAGTATTAAGCTCTGTATGGTAAAATGCGTAACGCCCTTTAGACAAGTTGGCTTTCTTTTTCTAGAAAGGTAAATAAATATGTTAATATTGTGAAGCAAACCTCTGTAGAGCTGCAGTAACTGTCTGCCAGAAAGTTTGTATCTGTTGTCACAGAAGCAAGCAGTTCGCCTCTTAGAAGACTTCAGACTCTTCAGTTGTGGCATTAAATATTTATTCCCTAATGCCCCTCTGCCAGGCTGTCGCGTATTACACCCGGTTTCACGGTGAGGTCTGTGTTTTGGGTGGAAACCAGAGGAGATCACTCGGGGAGGTTGTGGAGCGTCCAGCAATGAAGGTTTTTAAGAGCACCTCAGTCCACCACTTGTCGGATTAGACCTCCCTGCCTCGTGGCGGGGTGCGGACTGGATGACCCTCGGAGTTCCCTTTTAGCCTGACTTCTTTTTTTCTTTCCCTGTGACCTACACTCAGGTATAGAGGGTGGATGCTCTGTGCAAATTATCTTCTCAGAGAGCACAGCCTAAACCGGGTCAAACTTTTCTGGGTTGCTGGAAGCTTTTAATGAAACACTCTGAAAAGCAAAATGACTCCACCATGGTTATTATAAATTCTTTCTGTGCAGAATATTAGAAGTTGCAAGGTGTTCTCAACTAACAGACGTGGGCTTTACCACTCTAGCTAGGGTAAGTGCTCTTTTCCAGTTTTGCATCAACTATCTTTGCTTTCTTTTCATGATAGATGTGAACAAACAGTGGCTTTCTCTTGAATGTAGATTTTGGTAATGCTTTTGATCTCGATGTTTGAGTGGAATCTAAGTTACAAAAATCAGGTGGTTTGTAATCTTTGGCATTGTCCTGGGAGGGTGTGCATCCAAACCACGTGAAGTGGTAAATACTTGGGAGTTATAAACTTTGCTGTTTGTTTTTCTAGATTAATCTGTGTTGTGTACAAGTGATCCTGAATTTAACTACCTTTACTTTCTATAAATAAAAAAAGCCTCTGTGCCTTTAAATGAGTGAAACTGGTATATTTCCTTTACTATACTGGGTGCTGCTGGTAAAGAAGCAGCAAACTTTCCTTCCAGTCATGATGTTTCATGGAG
>RSEF01000027.1:5184878-5195353 GCA_003993805.1 Himantopus leucocephalus
GTAAAAAAAAAAAAAAAAAAACCAAAACCAAACCCACGGCTAAAGCTATGACTTCAACACTTTATCCGGTGGGGAGGAGGGAGGGCTGGGGTTTCAAATTCCTCGTGTGCTCATTCTTAAAAGTATTGTGAGAACCATAATCTATGAAATGAATGGTTGTCCTGCACTCAGAAGATTGGATGGGGATGAACGCTAGCTGGTGGGGGAGAGAGATAATTGCTGTGTTCCCTGAGTAGCAGCAGAAAGGAACAGAGGAGACGCAGCGTGTGAGTGCTCGTTCTACGAGTGCTCGTACATGACAGTGCTCTTCTAAACGTGGGACCGAGAGTTAGTGCCACAGCAAATGTGTAGAACGGCACCTCCTCTCAGCTACTTCATACGCTCGGCGTAGATTGTAGTGCACTGTATGCTGATGCTTCCCGTATAAATAACTCTAGCTAATCCCGTACAAAGCCGGTCTGTTGTAGGGGAGGCTGCGTGTCCTTGCGAGTGCCAGGGAGAGGGCCAGGGTGCTCTGTCCGTAGCTGCTGGTGATCTGAGGCGCTTTGTGTCCCGGTGATTCCCTCCCGAGTCTATTTCTCCATCTGTAAAAGCGGAGCAATAACACTTTATTTGCAAAGAGAGCACAGATCCACCCAGTTAGGCGATGTTGCGTGCCCCGTGGCGAGCACAGGATCGGTGGGGAGGAAAGAACATCATTTTTTCTTACTCCCTGTAACTGTTTTCTGGTAACAGAAAGAACTTGCCCATGCACAGTCTGGGGGGAAATCACACTGGTGAACTGGTAGAGTTCGACTGCAGTTCTTACGTGGGCATTAGTTTGTAGTCTGAAGACGCGTGAGCCGGGCCCGTTTGAGCCCCTCTGTTTGACCACGGCACTGCCACTGCCCTCGTCGCTTTACACGTTGTGTTTGTCTTTTCAGACGCATTTACCCAATATTAAAGTCCATGCCTACTTCGCGCCTGTGACTCCACCTCCTTCGGTCGGGGGCAGCAGACAACGCTTCTGCAGATGTTGCATCATCCTATGACACTGGAAGCGGTCATCCTTGCGAACTGAGTATTTAATTACACTTGTAGAATTACGGTGGACACCAGTATCTTCAAGGAAAGCGATACCAGTGTCATTTGCAAGGGCCAGTGAGCAGGGCTGTGGTGCCAGGCCCCTGTAGCCACCCATACGCATACATACACGCACCCCACCTCCTCCAGCAAACTGGTGAACTCTGCGGTATGGGAGCTGGAGCTGGAGCTGTGCTGGCTTTTGCTGTAGGTGGATTGGTATAATTCTGAACCATTCCTACTGGGCATGCTCAGATGAAATCACTGCGGTAAGGAGGGGAGGTTTTTGCGAACCAAGGATGACTGTTGCTGCTGTTGAGGTTGGAATAGTAACTGAAATCCTTTGAAGTGGGGAGAGGGGGAGAGGAAAGGATCGTGCTTTAACCCTGCGTCTCTTGTCCAGAAAGGGGAGGGGGGGAACCAACAACAAACCTGAAAACCCCGACAAGTTTTGTGTCCATTTTTCAGTGAGGGAATGAAACAGCAGCTGTCGTGAGACATGATTTACTTGTGCTTCTCTACTTCCCGTTCCCTGCTGGCCACCCTGAGCATGCTCACGTTGAAGGTTCATCTCTTTCTTCTGTGTTCTGTAGCATCCAGCTCGGAGGCTTCCTAGATTGTTGTGATATAGCTTGAAATCTGTAACGTCGGGCTCAGTTTTTTACCCTCCCTACATCCTGCTTTTTCTTCCCTTTTATTTTTTTTTTTTTTTACAGATTTCTAATTCAGTAACTTTTTGAGATTTACCAAACAAACATTGTGAATCGATAATTTAAATTTAAAAAAAAAAATACTTTTTACCATTAGAAGCCTGAGCCTGTAATGGCCCGTTCGGAAGGTTTTTGGTTGGAAAGCGAGCTGCACTACACACTGGGCTCTTGTCGGCTTCTTGGCCTGTTTTTATCAGCCTTTGGGTGTCCGAATTTGTTTCGCATTTCAGGTTTTATCCCAGTCACAAGAATATAACTCTTCAAATAGGGGAAAAAGTTATAGTCTCTGTTCCAGTGACTGTAAGTTCGCTATTCCTCCTGTCCTTTCCCTCCGACCCCTCATCCTACCCCCAAGGAAAAGCAAAGTAGAATGTTTTTGCGTGTTGCCCTGATGAAGAAGTCACGACTCGCTAAGGAAGCGGGAGGAGCAGTGGGCCTGACAGTGCGCCCTCCGTTAGTGTCGCGGTTTTGTACGCTGAGGCGCAAGCGCTGGGTGATTTTGCTGCCTTTGGCGTCTTCCGCAGGTAAGTGTCTTTGCCCTGGAGGAGGAACCATCCAAAGGCTGTGGGGGTTTGCTGCGTGCCGGTCCTTCCCAGCTGTGGGGGGGATGTTGTTGGTAGCAGCTGGTTTTGAGGCATTTTGGGCAAGATGAGCCTAGGTGCTTCCGAGGAGCGTAGGCAGCCCGGGCCAGCTCTGAACGCCCAGTTCCTCGGTGCTGGCGGTTCCAGGTGCCCAGTTTGAAACGTGCGAACAGATGGGCAGACGCCAAGGGTTTAATGGGGCAGAACGTGGTCAAACTCTAACAGGTTTGTGGAGGACGAGCTGACGTGTAAGTAATTGCACTCTTCCTTCTGTCTGCGCCCCGGGATGGAAGGGAGCGCACGTGTTTGCGGATGGGTCCCGGCTGAGCGAGGCAGAGGAGCACATCTGTATAACTGTCCCTGCTGCCAGTGGCTGCGGAAGCGGTGCTTCACCTCTGTGCTGACGAGTCCTGCGGTGGGGGAAGAGCAGGGTGCAGCATGAGGAACGGCTATTTTAGGGTCCCGGGGGGTCGTGGTGTATCCCTGGGGGTTTCCTTTGAGGACAGGCTGTTGCTTCCCACCCTCTTACCGCTGCCCGAGCTGTTGAGGCAGGCAGGAGGGGCGCTTAGTACCACCGAAGCTGTACCCCCTCCATCTGCAACTTAAATTTCCCCGCCCCAGCTGTATATGCTTAACGAAGTCTTGCAGATGCGCAGTCTGCTGGGAGGAAATCTAGTACGCTGTGTTTAAAAGGATACTGTCAACTCCTTTCCTGTAGAATGCTTTTAATCCATTATATTTATTCAAATCCTCTTTAGCGCTGTGGTCTCTCTCTCTCTCTCTCTCTCTCTCTCTCTCTCTCTCTCTCTCTCTCCCCTCAACGAGCATGGTCCCGTACTTCATGTGCAGAACTCCTTTCTCCGATTTTCAGGGTGGGCAGAAGAGAACGGCGCTTCCCGCGGTAACGGAGTGACTGTGACGGGGCAGCGCCCGGCGGGCACAGCGTTTGCACAGCTCTGGGAAAAACACTTGGTTTGGTTTAATACTCTGGCAGGGGAGAGCTGCAATGGATTTGCGAGCCAGGGTGTAGTTGGCTGACTGATTTCTTTGTAACAGAGCAGAGTTTTCAAGGAAAAACTCGAGCATACAGAACCCAAAGNTTTTTTTTTTTTTTTTTCCAGACAGGGTGACAGCATTAAGGTAGCTCAAACTACTTGACAGTGTCCTTTTAAGTCAATTATCCGTCTTCAAATGGACTCTTCCTTATGTTTGTATTTATAAATACCAATAAACACCATTTTCCAAGCTGTGTCTTATAGAGGAATACCTTTTGTAGAGCAAAAAAAAAAAGTCCTCCTGCGCGTGGCAGTGTACTGACATGGGCTGGGGCCGGAGCAGCGCCGGCTGCCGGGTGAGTTACCGGCCCTGGGTTTGATCTGGTGGCCACAGAGGGCATCGAGCGCTGGGATTCAGGGCCCATCATTTAGAGGAATGTCTTTGTACTGTCTTTTTGAGGGGTGAGTGCTGCAAAACGGTGGCTGTACTGAGAAGTTCAGTGAGGAGCAAGCCCCGGCTGAATCTCAAATGGATTTACAAGCTCCCGCCTGGTGCCAAACGCGCCTTTTCCAGCCTCTGCGCTGGTCCGGCCGGGCAGATCACATCCTCGATGTGAGGCCGGGAGCTGTTTGCTCGATGCCGGCCTTTCCCGTGCTGCCCCGCGGGAGCCAGCGTGCGCCCCGCAGCCCCGGTGTCTGCTCTAGAAGTTGTGTCCCGCGGCTGCAGAGCGGCGGCTGAGCCGTGTGTTCCAGGGGGTGTGTGTGCCGTAACCTGGAGCTGCCACGGCACCGTCCCCGTGAGCCGCCCCGGCATCCTTGAGCCCTTCGACTTCAGGAGCGGAGATGAAGGGACCTCTTCTGGGAAACAACCTGCGGGAGCAGTGCTGTCGAGGTCCTCCGGCGAGGTGCTGTGAGGAGATCTAACACAACCAAAAATTAGGTTTTTCTGGTCTTTGGAGTCACACAGCGGCACTTCTTGTCCCAATTCTGTGACCATTCCGGAAAAGGATGTGGCAAGCGTAACATGCCGTCACAAGGGTCATCTAAATAACGAATTCCTAAACATCATTGTAATTTTTTTTTCCTTTTTTAATTTTACCCTGAATGCGTTGTTCATGGCAGGCCCATGGTCTCATGGTTTTGGGGTTTTTTTTCTTTTTCTTGGTGGGGTGGATGGGAGATCAGTATGACAAGGTTCTTCGCTACGGTGTCCCATGGCGGGGGTCTGCCCTGAAAATGAGGTTTAAAACATCTTGTCCTCTTCTGATGGAGGATTGTGTGGTTGGGGGAGTGTTTCGGGGTGAGGGGTTTTTTTGGTTTGTTTCCTGGCAGCTGAGCAAGCCGGCCCAGGCTCCCCTTCTCCCTCCGTGCCTGGCGGAGGCACTCAGCTCTGCTCGCGGGAGCGGAGGTCCCGGTGCTGCGTCTGCAGGAGTTGCGTGGGGTCAAAAAAACGATGTGCGGAGGTGGGAGAAGCCGCTCTCCTCCTCCGCTCCTTCGCCCCAGCCTGCGCTCAGCCAGCCTCGGCCGTGCCCTCCCACCCCCCCCTTCCCCTGGGGACTGTTCCTGGCCGAGTGCTCGGTGGCCGCTGTCACCGGGGCTCCCACGCAGAGGGGACATCTCGGCACAGGATCCCATCACCGATGACACCTCGCCTGCCCCTGGCTCCCCTGGCACTGCCCGGCGGTTCGGCAGAGCCGAGCTCTGCTGCCTTCACCGCAGCCGGCGGTAGATGCCCTCTGTGCCGGCGGCTGGCACTGCCTGGCGTGACCGCCGTGGACGTTTGAAGATTATTTGGGGGTTTTTTTTAAGAGACGAGGAGGTGTCCTGGTTTGAGGTGCATCCCCTGCTCCACCGGCCGCCGAGACCACGGGGCCGGCCGGGCTCTGCCCCCCCTGTCCTGCCCCGGGAGGGCACCCAGGCTGCGGGGGGGGCCTGGACGTGCCACCCTCTGCCAGCAACACCGCACCCCATCACCCTGCCTTCCCCGGGGCTCCGCGCTGCGCTCCACCAACATTCCTCCATCCCTAAAGGTCCACCCGAGCTCACCTTGGGTTTCCCCATGGGCTGGTGACTCGGTGTCGGCTAAAATGGGATTATTCCCCTCCTCTATGCAACCCCCCGCAGTGTTGGGCGTTCTCGTCCTCCGGCTCCGTTCCCATCGCCCTGCTTGGCCCAGTGGCCGCAGGATCCCCGTGGGGGCTGCTGTGCCCACAGCCCCCCGTGCTGGGGGACAGGACCGTCCTCCTCCCTATTTTTAACCCATTTTTAAACTCGGGTGGGCTCACGGTGTCTGTTCGGGCTGATGTACCGGGCATGTGAGCTGGAACCTTGTCATACGCTCCCTTGGTTATATATATATATTATAGAGAGATCTGTAAAATGTTATTTTAATGATATTGTAATCTGTGCTTTCCTTGACACTGTGTGGGTATAATAATGCCATTAACTAAAAGTAAATATATATATATATATATGTAGCAAAGTTGTCCCTGGTGTGCGTGATGCGCTGCGCGTGGTCTCTGTGCCTCAGTGAGGGTCCGGCGATGGAGGGGACAGTCGGGAAAGGACTCGTGGGACGGAGCTCTGGCTCCCCTTGGCCGTGAGTGGTTTGGGGAGGGTTGTGGGGGTTTCTGACGCCCCCAGCGATGGGTCCCCGGGCCCGTGTCTGTCCCTGTGCCCGTACTCGCTGCCGTCCCCTCTCTGTCTCTGCCAATACCCCCATCTGGGACCCGATCTGGGGGATGTCCCGGTGCCCTCCCTGCTTCTCGCCCGTGTCCTCCGGCTCCTCTCGGTCTCCGTCCTTCCTCTCTGGGGAAAGTCCCGCCGGGTTGTTTATCCCAAACCTGTCCTTCGCCCTGCGAGTCGTTTCCTCCCGAAGGCGTCCCCCGTCTCGCTTCACCGCCCGGCTCTGCCCTCCGTGCCGGCAGCGGCCGCACCGGACAGTGCTCAGGGGACGGACTCCGTGTTAAAAATAACCCGTTCCCCGAGCCAAAACGCAGAAATGAGACTTTACNTTAAAAATAACCCGTTCCCCGAGCCAAAATGCAGAAATGAGACTTTACTGGGTTTTGCCAGCTGGGGCTGCCCCGGGCTCTGTGCCATCGCTGGCTCCATCCCTGCGGGGTGGGACAGGACCCGCTCTGACCGGGCTTCCCCGGTGCCTGCCGGGGTCTTGCCGGGGAAGGGGGGGGGCTGCCCCCGTGCCCAGTCCCACTCCCCAACCCGGCCCTGGGGCTGCTCCCGCCCCGCAGCGGGTGCCGGACCCCCGGGGACCCCTGGCCCAACGCCCAGCAGGCGCCATGGGGATGAGGCTGTAATCGGGAGTGGCGCTCTCCATCCTTTAATACAAAATGGGGACGAGGCGAAGGCAACGCGGCAGATGCAGGGAGAAAGGGAGGGAGACGAGCCAGCGGCCAGGCCGGGACCCTTCCTCTCGCCCCCCTGCCCGAGGGGCCGGGCGAGCCTGGCAGGGACGGAGCTGTGTCTGGAGGACGGGCTCAGGGGGCTTTTGGCCATGGGACGGTGTCAGCCTCAGGCTCCTCTCTCCATCCCCGCACGGCTCCGGCACTGGTGGGAGATCTCCCTTCCCAGGGGTGACGCAGCTCCGGGGACCGGGTCCTACCGCAGCACCAGCTGGAAGCCCTCCGGGCCGTGCGCTGCCCAGAGACGCGGCTCAGCTGGGGCCATCGTCCCCCGCCCGTGGCCCCTGGCCACCATGTTACCTTTACCGACGGCCACCACGAAGCACGTCTCGTCCAGGAGATTCCTGATCATCTGGGGGGCCCGGGGCGAGGTGAGGGGGGCTGAGCTGGGGCTGCGTGTCCCATCCCGAAGCCCGGACCCCCATCCCGCTGCAGCGAGGGGCACCCGCGGGGGCTGAGCCTCGCTGGGAGCAGGTTGGGGGCTGAGATGGCTGCGGGGTCCGGCACCGCCCGGGTGTCCCCCTTGGTCCTTACCGCGTCGCTGACGAGGATGTGGATGCCGGAGGGTCCCTGCCGGGAGACGCGCAGGATCTGGCCCGCGGGCAGCCCCAGCAGCTCGGCCAGCTTCCCGGCCAGCTCGGCCACCGTCAGCTCCTCCAGGTGCACCTCCTGGTACAGCCCTGGGGACGGGATGGGGACCGGGCGGTGAGCACGGACCCTCCATCCCCACGCTGCCCCACGCCGCCCCCCGTACCTGAGCATCCATCCTCCGCGCCTTCGGCCCCGCCGACGGGCTCCCGCGACACGTAGAGGGTCAACCGTGGCCGCGGGCACCTGCGGAGGCAGAGAGGGGTCTGGTGGGGGGCGCAGGGTCCGGCCAGGCACCGCGGGGGCTCCCGGGGGTCCCCAGAAAGAGGGACCGAGGAGCCCGGCGGGACGTCGGAGCCCACCTGCCCGTCAGCGCGTTGCAGAGGCGGATGCCGTCGGGGGCTCCGCAGATCTGGATCAGGTCCCTGCGGGAGAGCTTCAGCAGGTCGGCGCCTGCAGAGAGGGGGGCTCAGGGGGGNCCTCACCCCGACCCAGCGCTGCCCACGGCTTCACCTGTGAAGTTGGCGAAGACGCGGGCGTAGGCGGAGAAGCGGCGCTTGTGCAGCCACTGCTGTGTCTCCGGGGGGGATGCGCAGGGGCTCAGCGCCTGTCGGCCGCGGGAGCTGAGCCTCAGCCGGGGCATGAACCGAGCGGGCACGTTCTCAGCCCAGGCAGCCCCTCCTGGGGGGGCCGTGGGGGGCTATAGGGGTGCACGAGGCTGCACCCGTGGCACCCTCACCTCGCCGGGACTCTCCACGGGGCTCTCGGCAGCGCAGGCGGGCGACACACACGCCCTGTGGGGAGAGGGGCCGGGGCTGAGCGGGGGACCCCGGCAGTGGGTGGGGNGGGGGGGGGGGGCCGGGGGGGGGGTCCCACTTACCTCTCAGGGCTCAGCAGCTTGAAGGAGTGAGGAGATGGCAGCCCCGGGGTGCCCGGGGGGCTGTGGGGTGCACCCAGCGTGTCCGGCCACGGGGCGCACTGAGGATGGAGGGAGGGGGTCAGGGGGGGCAGGGTCCCCGGGGGGCACCCCGGCCCTCAGGGAGGGGTGCGAGGGCCGGGTCCCACCTCGGCCAGCACGGTGCTCTCGTAGGCCGGCTGGAATTTCTCCCGCTCCGGCACCGGCTGCTTCTCCACCTTCTCCCGATCCGTCTTCTGCTTCCTATCGGCCCCCTTGGGCTGCGCCCGCGGCCGTGAGCGTGGCCCTGGGACCACCGCCACGGCGGCCGATGGGGACCCCGGACCCGTGGGCACCCAGACCCCCGGGCACCCAGACCCCTGGGGTGCTCAGACCCCCGAGCACCCACCCCCCGTGCACCCCCCCCCCTCGTGCATCCAGCCCCGTGCTCAGAGAGGGGTTCGCCAGGAATGGGGGGGTTGGGGGGACTGTCACCCTGGGGTCACTGGTGCCCCCCCCCCCAATACCTTGAACACCTTGACGAGGCAGCTGGCGGAGTGGAGGTGCTCGGGGGGGTCCCCCTTGCCCCCCACCCCGAAGGTGTCGATCTGGATGCGGAAGGGGACACCTTTCTCCCCCCCGTTCTTCCGCAGCGTGAACTCGGTGCTGATGCAGTGAACCTGGATGGGGACAGCAGGGTCGGGGGTGGCCGCAGTGGCCCCCCTCGGTCCCCCCCGGGACCCCTCGGGACCCCCTGGCCCCCCCGCAGCCCCCGGCCAGGCCTGGCTCCCACCTGCACGAAGACGGACGTCCGCCTCGAGGGGTCCCAGAGGAACTCCACCGTGTTGAGCAGCGTGGGGTGGATTTGGGGTTCCAGGATGCCGACGGAGAGGGGGATGTCTGCGGGAGGGGGGTGAGCGCGGCCCCCCCAGCACCCCCAGCCCCCCGCCCGCCACCGGCACTCACCGATGTCGAGGATGCGATCGCCCGGGCGGCTCCATCGCCAGCCCTCCAGCTGCTGCTGCTCCGAGTACTGCAGCCGCCGGTCGTGGAAGACCACCCGCACCACGCTCTGCGCGGCGGGATCAGGCCCACCCACCGGTCACGGCTGCGGGCAGAGCCCACGGCCACGGCCCCTCGGCCCGCGCAGGGACGGGGCTGGAGCGGGGCTGAGCTGAGGCTGAACTGGGGTGAACTGGGGCTGAGCTGGGGCTGGACTGGGGCTGGACTGGGGCTGAACTGGGGCTGGACTGGGGATGGACTGGGGATGGATGAGGGCTGAACTGGGATGAACAGGTGAGGCTGAATTGGGGATGAACTGGGGATGAACTGGGGATGGATCAGGGCTGAACTGGGGCTGAGCTGGGGCTGGACCAGGGTGAATGGGGCTGAGCTGGGGNTGAGGGCTGAACTGGGATGAACAGGTGAGGCTAAATTGGGGCTGAACTGGGGCTGAACTGGGAATGAATTGGGGCTGAACTGGGGCAGAACTGAGGATGTATCTGGGCTGAGCTGGGGCTGGACTGGGGCTGGACTGGGACTGAACTGGGGATGGATCAGGGCTGAACTGGGGCTGAGCTGAGGCTGAATTGGGGCTGAACTGGGACTTAAGGTCAGAGCTGTGCCGCGGGGTGTGCCCTGAGGGTTTCTGGGGGGGTCCCCCCACCCCCGTCTCACCTTGAGCATCCTCCGTCCCTGTCCCTCCGCGCGGGGGTCCGCCCGGGGGGTCCCCATCATGCGCATCTCGTACGACTGCCCTGGGGGGGGCGGAGGGGGGGGGCAAAAGTGGGTGCTGAGCCCCTGGGGGGGGTCCCCACCCTCCGGGCCCCCCCCCAGCTCACCCTGGTTGAGGTAGGTGAGGGTCTCCTCATGGTGCCGGACGGCGGGAGAAGTGGGGGCGCAGAGGACGTACTGGAAAGCCGGAGAGGGGGGCTGCGAGGTGGAGACGCCGTCGCGTTCCTCCTGCTTCAGGTAGGGCAGCGCGGGGGGGTCCCTGCGAGAAACACCCCCACACCCCCCCACACCCCATCCCCCGGAGGGTGCGCGCTCAGCCGTGCCTCAGTTTCCCCAAAAAGCAAGTTTAGGATTTGGGGGGGGTGAGGGGGGGGGTTACCTGAGCAGCCCAGGGCTGGAGATGGGGTACATCTCCCCAGGACTGGACCAGTAATGGTCAGGTTGACCGTGCCAGAAGAGCATGGTGGTGGTGCTGGTGGTGCTGGTGG
>RSEF01000027.1:5205669-5217359 GCA_003993805.1 Himantopus leucocephalus
TCTGTGATTCTACGATTCCAAGTCTTGAGCGCAGCGAGAGCAGGGCTACAGCAAGGACCATGAAGGTGCCCTGCGAGCGATGCCGGGGCGAGCTGGGGAAGGGGCCAGCCCGCGTGCCTTCCTGGCACAGCCGGCCATCTCCCAAGCACGGCTGTCCCCGTGCCGCCTGTGAGGATCTGTGTTATTGGGTCCTATCCCCTGCCACTAGCTCTAAATATTTCAGCAAAATCTCATTAAACTCTCTCGTGTTCCGTATCGCGCTGCTTGAGCTGAAGGAGAGCGCGGAGCAGGACTGCTGCACGGCTGGCACTGACTGCCCCGGCTCCCCAAATCCTCCGTTTACCCCCAAAAAAAACAGCAAGCGCCCCCCTGCCCTGCCTTGCTTTGTCTTGTCCCTGACAAGGAGGGCATGTCCCCCGCAGCCGGGGGGCTGATGGGCATCCCTGGCTCTCTGACCGACCTGCCATCCTTCAGACTTGAGCGTGTCCCGGTGTCCCTGCCCTGCACTTCCCTTCTGCCCGAAACCACAGCCTAAGTCAGGACAAGTTTCCCCCATGTTTAATCTCACGGACAAAACCGTGAGTCTTGCTTTTGGTCTCAACTTGTTCCAGCTGCTGCATCGAAACGTGAGGACCGAGAACCCCAACCTCGGGAAACATCTCCTTTTGATGGAGATGGTAAATAATGCAACAAAAAAAGGAAAATGGTAATAAAAAAACAGCAACACTGGTACAGGCATCAGACCTGGAGCTGCACGCGCTCTCCCAGCCATAGAAACATTAGCAAGAGAAGAAGTGGGAAGGAAACTCATCCCAGGTACCTCTGCAGGACGTGGCACCAGCTGCAGTTGAAGGTGAGCTCCGAGGTCACGCACATTTCACAGCTCTGATGCTGGAGACAAGCTGTAAAAGAGAGAGGAGAGATGTACCAGCGACACGCCAGCACCTGCCTGGGCACGCGGGAGCACGTGCTGAAGGCTGGGGGCATGGGTAGAACCCACCCGAGCATCGACAGACCCAACCGCTCTCCGCAATGGTCCTGCGGGACCTTCCTAGCAGGAGCAGACTCCCAGTCCACCCGTAAACGTCTTCCCATTCTGTTTAGCTGGGAATTAAAACACGTCTGAGACTCACGCCATTTCTAATTGTACAGCAGGTGTTTCTCAGAAGGAAGGAAGCGATACAAACGCTTTAACCCTCTCTTGCTACGTCCGTACTGAGTAGTTCTGCAGGAACACCTCCGCGCTGGGGAGGACTAACCGCTTGTAGAGTACCAGCAGTTGCTTGTCATCCTGTCTAGCAAAGACGGCCAAGAAGGCTCGTCCGCAAGAAAAGCCAAAGCAGTTTTAACAAGCCCCTCGGGAGTCCCTGACAGCCCGCAACGACAGAGCCCAGAGCTGCGGCGGTGCTGTGAAACACCAAGCGCTGAAGGCAGAACACCGGAGGTTCACGTCCTGCATCGGTGCGCAGGACCCTGAAAGGCAGCGGCATCCCCGTCCCGCCTGGGCCGCTGGCACACCGCCACCCTGGCCCACGCTCTCCGTCGCCTCTCCAGCCACGGGCTCCCTGTTCCGCCCCTCGCATTTGGGCAGCGCCCCCTCCACTGCTGCCACCCCAGCCCTGGGCTGCCCACACTTTTCTGCCCTCCTCCAGTCCTCGTCTCCTCCGCTCGCCCATCCCGAGCTTTTCCCGAGCTCCCTGCAACGTGGAGGCAGCGAGCGAGCAAGGATCTCTGGAGAAGAAGCAGAGGCTAACCCAGTTCATCCACTTCTGACCTGAATAAGGCTCAAAATTAAACCCCCAGAAGAAAAAGTGGAGCCTGGGTCTCTCTAGCTCTGTGGCTCCTCTGAAGACGCCGCTCTCAGCTACCCTCGCTGCTGGGGGAAAACGAAATAGCAAGTCTTAAGGAGAAAAAATAGAATTATTGCAGAATGCTTATTTATGATCTGCTTTGCAGTAACCCTGCCTGCTGTTAAAATTGTCATAAAATACCCTGGGGAGACCGTTTAAATGCATAACCTTGGTATCTTCGTGACAGATTTACTCTCCGCTCTGTATTTACAGACTGCGTGACGACTTTCCCTCGTGCGCATGTGCCCTCGGATCCGAACACTAAAAATGTATCTATTTAACAGGATCCTTAAGAAATTGCATCTGAGTGTGGAGGCGTAGAAAATGTCTTGTAGACAGACCTGAAGTGAACCAGCGTCCAGCAAAATTAGCTGCAGCTCATGGAGCAAAGAGGAGAGGTTTCAGCGGCCGGAGAGGTGGGAAGAGCTGTCAGCGCAGGGATTAAGGAATCAAAGTACCGGGGCGAGAGGGGATCTACGGGTGAGCAGCAGGGGCAAAGCAGGTACAGTGTAATTTCCCGCAGATCCCTCCTTTATCAGCTTCTCCCATGCCAGCTCAGCTTTGCTGCNGCGCCAGCTCAGCTCTGCTGCATCCCGGGCTGCCGGCGCAGCGACGCACGGCACACACGTGGGGTTTGCTGTTGGCTGAGGGTGACTCTGAGCCCATAAACCCAGGCAGGGCCGTACGTACGAGACGTTCAGCGACAGCCACGCACAGACCTTCTCACAAAGACCCCCGAGCAAGGGCGAGCTGTGCCCCCGCCGGCAGCCCACCCTCCCTCCACGGCTGCGGCGCGCAGCGGGATCCCAACCGTGGGGTGATGGGTGCTGGAAGGGTGCTGCCACCCATCGAACCTGCCTTGGCTTCCCCCTTTGGCTGTAAATAGCCTCTACTACTCCTGTAGTTTCTGGGTGAGACCACGGGAGGGAAAAACGCTCCGGGGCACCACGCCAGCCCATCCGACTTACTGGGCAGCGGGGTGAACTCCACAGCTGACATGTTGGTGATCTTGCTGGTGTCCAGCTCCACGCGATGATACTCGTAGATGGTCCGACGGCGGGACTCTGAAACACGGAGCCTGGGCTTTAGACGGGGCACAAACCCACCCTGCGCGCCCTTCCCCGTCCTGCAGAGGGGTTTATCCCATGCGTGGGTGAGAAAAGCTTGTGGGGCTGCTGCCGGCTCCCAGCTGAAAGGCAAAGGCGGCCCCAGGTCTTGGGGTCGTTCCTGTGGGAGAGGATGGCACATGGCGGCTGCCAGGCTGCGGGAGAGGCAAGGCGGGAGGTGCTGGGAGGGAGGAGGGATGTCAGGGCACAGATCTCCTCTTCCCTGTTTTGCTAGGAGGAGCTTTGGAGCTCTCTGTCCCCCTCTCCCCGACCAGAGGTTCCCGAGATGGCTGTGGTCCAGTCCTGCATCGCTCTAAACAAACACGGAGCTGCACAACACATTGCTCGTCAGTGACTCATGGGGCTGCGAGCCTCCCCCATGCGCAGCGCTCGCCCGGAGCTCCGCACCGCTCCCCGGGCTCCCGCTCCGCAGCCGCCTTCCCCCCAAACCCTCCTCCTTCCCCCATCCCTCACGCCT
Organism: Himantopus leucocephalus; assembly: GCA_003993805.1. NCBI lineage: Eukaryota > Metazoa > Chordata > Aves > Charadriiformes > Recurvirostridae > Himantopus > Himantopus leucocephalus. Next base: position 5,209,104 of record RSEF01000027.1, read on the forward strand.
TGCCCCCTTCCTTCTCTTTCCCCTTCAGCCCAGGCGCTATCCTGGATTCAGGCTTCTCCCAGATTTTCTCCCAGCGTCTGCCACTAATTCAAGCGATGACACCAGCCAAGATGCTTCTCTGGCATCATGCTTATCTGCGAGGACAATCAAACCTCTCCTTCCAGCATGGCCACAGCTCCTCACTGCTCCGCTCCGCACTTGGAGACCGGCGGATGAGCAGGACAACACGCTCCCCCCTCCTACCCGCTCCTCTCCTTCCCTTCAAGCCTTGTTTCTTCGCCTCTGTAGGTTTTTTCGTGCCCAGCTCTGGCACTTCTCCCCCAGCTTGCCCTCGCGCCCCGGCGCAGGCAGGAGGTCCAGGCAGGGCTCAGCACGCCCACGGGGACGGAGGGCAGCACCCGGCGAGGGGCAGGCTGGCGGGGCGGGGAGGGGAGGCACCATCCAGCCCGGCCGAGGTTTTACACAAACTGTTGTAAACGGGTAATAAATGAGGGCCAGATGGCAGGTTCCATAAATAACAAGGAAAAGCAACCGCGGCGGGTGCAGCGCGGGGAGGCAGGCGCGAGGTTGGGCTCCCCGTGACAAGAGGGGACGGGAGAGGCTGTGAGAGCCTTTTCGGTGAGCTCACCCCACCGTGCAGCTAGCGGCACGTGTGGAATAAGCATGTGGACACGTATGTAGCCGTCCCCACGTCCTGCCGACACGGATATGGATCCCAGCCCTGCCCGCAGCAGCCATGCAGCGCCCGTGCCATGCTACGCATTCAAGGACAGTCCGGAGCAGCAGCGGTGCGGCTTGTCGGCTCCCCTGAACCCCCACACCTACAGGAACGGGGCACCCAGCACCCCCCAAGTCCCTCGTCCATCTGCTGTCTCGTTTGCAACTGTTCTTCCCCTCCTCCTCATCAGCTGGAAATCGGGGAAGCGGTCGCTTGGCTGCTCACAGCGAGTCTGCGCACTCTGGGCGAGACGCACGAAGCCCTTTGCCTGCAGCGCGTCGCCAAAGCACACAGCGTTCGTGCGCTGGGGCCACCCCGACCCGCGGGGCCACCCAGAGCACAAGGCTGCGCGATGGCCTTGGCCATGGAGAGATGCACCCCGAGAGAGATGCACCCCGAGAGAGATGCGCCCCGAGAGAGAGAGATGCGCCCCGGGACGTGGGACACGAGGAGCATCCATGCAGCTGAGCCCCGCACGCCTCCTCGCCCTCCCTTGCTTCCCGCCGTGAATCCATGCAGCACATCCTCATGTCTTGAAGTGCCCAGACACGAGGATGTCCCATCTCCCCTTCCCCGCCTGCCCCCTCTCCCAGCCGCGATGCCGGGGAGCCTCGGCATCCCTGCGGGATCAGCCGCTTCCCTGCCCCGGCAGCCGCCTCCCCCAGGTCCTCAAGCGCAGCGACTCACCAGGCACATCGGGAGATGGGTTGAGGATCATGAAGGCATCGGAGAGGCCAGCTTTCACGGGGTGCTGGGTGGCACTGATCTGCAGGACCGGCACGGGGATCTGCAGCCGGGGAGAGAGGGTGTGATGGACCCCAGCCCTGCCCCGGGCTCCCGGTGCTGCTGCAGAGGTCTCCAGTGCTTTGGTGGCACTGGGAATGCCCAGACTCAGCGTGTGAACAGTTGTAACAACAAATCTCCTCCCAGACCCACCGAGATCGCCCACAGGGACCCTTCTGCCGTGTCTCCCCCGGCAGAAACCTCCCTCACCTCCTTGTACCCAAAGACGATTCTCCCGGTGCTGTGCAGGGCCGCCTGGAAGGTGAAGCTGCCCATGTCCTCCTTCCCCTGAAGATAGACCTTGTCCCACTGCACCACAAAAACCGTCCCTGGGGGAAAGACCAGAGCGGATCAGTCCCCTCATCGCTCACCGCCCCACATCTCGACAGCCTGAGCGGTCCTCTTGTGTGGGTGAAGCTCCAAGTCACCTCATGCCCCAACCTCCAGCGCGTCTCTCTGAGCAGACCCACGAACGAGCCGCTGCCAAACATCCCACAGCCCCTCTGGGTGCTGAACAGCCCCGGGCTCCCCTTCCCCACACCCTCACCCGCCTCCGGCCCCTCTATGTGCTCCGGAGAGCTGAGCTTTCCCCAGTTTCAGGAGGAAGGAGCGGGCGGCCGGGCCGCCTACAGCTCTGCACGTACGGCAGCGCCGCGGCTCGCGCGGGGACCGGCCGGAGCAGCGCTCACCGTTGTCCAAGTACTGGACGGTGGAGTTGCGGGAGTAGCTGGGGTTGAAGTTGGCCATGAGGGGCGCGACGTACTGCGTGGCCGTGAGCATCCGGTGGATGACGTCCCCCGTGAAGATAAACCCTGAGCGAGCAGAGGAGGGTGAAGCAGCGCACGGTCCCCTCCGCCGCCCCGGGATGCTCGCTCCCTCTTTCTGACCCCTCCCCACCCTGCCCCTGCCTCACCCATCCCTTTTTTTTTTTTTTTNTTTTTTTTTTTTTACCCCCAGCATCCCCTCCTGGCTTTCCTCCAAGCCTGTGGGACCCCCCCCTGCACCCCCTCAACTGCTGCAGGAACCGAGGCACCGGCAGCACCCGACTCCCTGGGCAGCAGCAGCAGCAGGGCAGGGGTTAGACTTGGGGCGGAGGGACAAAGGGGCTCCAGCCCCTTCTCTGCCCGAGCTCCGCGGGCTCTGGGACGCGCGCTGAGGTTCGAGCCTGCACCACCGCCGCGTCCAGCCCTCCCGCCGTAGGAACGCCGACCGAGCGCGGACACCCCGTCCCACCCCGACTCACCGCCCGTCGCTATCGTGACCTGCCGCAGGAGGTGGCCGTAGAAGGGGAAGTCGAAGGAGAGGACGATTCTCTGCGGGAGGGAGATGGGGTGAGAACCGCGCTCAGCCCTCAGTAAAACGCCTGCCAGGCACGCGGGGGGACGGGTCCGTGCCCACCGGCATCCGCTCTGCCCTGGCTTGGAGCAAGGCCGGTGCGTGGAGGGGTGGGAGAGGGATGGGAACGGGGGTCCTGCGGGTGCCCGGTGCCCGCGGCTCATCCCCTCCTGCCCGGCAGGACCAGCCCTGGAGGAGACCAAACGCTTCCCAAGCCTTGGTCTCCACCGGCTGTCACGGGGACGCGGAGGGGCTGCTGCTGCCCCGGGCGAGGTGCCACCACTGGGAAATCCCTGCTGGGAGAGGAGACGCGGGGGACACCCCGGGCTGCAGAACAGCCCCCCCCGGGCTCACCGAGGCCTGCCGGTGCGTGTTGGAGAGGATCCCGTGGATCTTCACTTGGCTCCTGTTGGCCGCTGCCATGTCGACCCACAGCCCCCTCAGACGGGCATCCTCCGGCCCATAGATCCGCGACACGTAGTAGCTGTGGTTGTCCTCCTGCAGGCGGGGAGGGACGGGGTGACAGGGGACAGCGTTACCTGGCTTGCTCCAGGGACACGCAAACCCCCAGGCACGGCTCAGAGCAGCGGGGACCCCATCTCGGCGCAAAGCAACAATAAAACCAGCCAAGAAAAACCCCGTGCGAAGCCAGCGAAGGGCCCTGAGCCGTTGGAGAAGGTGCAAAGACCCACGAGAGCGACGGAGGGCAGAGAGGACGGGCTGGCGGGCGAGGGGGCGACGTCGCTCAGGAGACACCGCCGCGTAGCAGATGCAACCTTCCCGGGAAGAAAATATCCTGCCCGAGAGCCAGGGGCTGGAGGTTACAGCTAAAGTGACCGCTGGAAGTGAAGCAAACAACCAGAGACATGGAAGCCCAGAGGAAACGATTAACCTTGGAACAGGCGGCTCGGGGAAGGCGGCCGAGCCGCTGCTGCCAGCCGAGCGGGACGGGGGATGCTGAGGGGGAGCGGGGCTCGGCAGGGGGTGCGGGCTGCTCTCCTGGGTGACATCCCCCGAGCCCCCCTTGCTATTCTCCCCCAGAGCAAGGAGAGGGATGCCGGGCATCCCCCCCTCAGCCTTCCCAAGCCACCAGCCGCACCCTGAGCTCCCCAAGCCCCCTCTCCCGGCACGCCGGAGCGTGGACCACGCAGCAGCTCTGCGTGGTCCATCCATCTCAGCCACCTCAGACTGGTCAGGGACCTGTCGGAGGACGCACATCCCCACCGGGGACCTGCACGTGCGGCTCTGCGGCATCTCCCCGGGGACACCGGCAGAGCAGGCGGTTTCCCGAGGTGCAGCCAGCCCCGCACAGCCCGTGCGCTGGCCACGCTGGCCACACCGCGCCTCGCCGACGGGCTCCGGCGTGCAGCCGGCCGGGGACCCAGCTGGGAGCCGTCGCCTGTCAGGGGAGGCCGGTTTGCGCCAGGCGGGGGGACGGGAAGCATCTCAATTTTCCTTGGGAAAGCGCTGCTCCGCGCCAGAGCCTGGCATGCCGCCACGCTCGCCGCTCGGCCCCGTCTGCTTGCGCTTCTGTCGCTCGGCCCCCTCTGACCCCCCGCCCCCTCCTCGCCCCCAGCATCTTCCCCCCCAGACCCCGGCTGTCCCCGGGACCCGCTCCCGGTCCCGCTCCCTGCACGCGAACCCGGGTGCCAGAGGCGGGGAAGGAACCACCCGACCAGGATTTAATGGGTCGGAGCGGGTAAAAAAGAGAAAGCGAAGCCCCCTGCTTTGAACAGCCCCAGAGAGCTACTGCGGGAGCCATAAGGAATAAAATGCTATTAGAAAAATCCTTTAACGGAATTTTTTTCTGCTTCAGCAAAGTTCAGGGAGAGCCGTTGCGCTGTTCTGCCTCCTGCGTAAGCCCCGACTCCAGGGAAAGCTTCCCCAGCTCTGTCCTACAGGAATTGTAGCCCCTTCTTGCTCGGACGGACTGCTGCAGCCCAGAGTCCTCCCTTCCCTATGGATGGGGAAACTGAGGCACAGGGAAGGCTGTGCCGGTACCTGCGGCATCCCAGCACACACCTCCCCATGCAAAGGCTCTGGAAGACACACCACTGCTGGGTGACAAATGACAAAACCTCCCGTGCCCTCATCCCCTCGGTGCCTTCCCAGTGTTTTCCAAATAAACCAGGAGGGAAATAAGCAGGGCCGGGAGCGCGGAGGAGCTGGCTGCCGAGCTCCTGACCTCATCGCTGACTCATTAGGATGTCCTAATCCGTCACCTTGCTTTGGTTACAGCAGGAATTAAGAGAGGGGAGGTTTTGGACACGCAGATAAGTGGGGAGCGCAGGCGCCGTGGGACAGAGCTCGGGGAGGGACGGTGGCGCTGCCCGGCATCACGCCCCTCTTCATCCTTTGGGTCCAGAGCTGCCCCTCTGCACCCCAAACCTGGAACGTTTTGGGGGGGGGAGAGAGGGGAAACCCCTCCAGACGCCGCGCTGGCACCTCCCGAGGTAGGATCACACCTTCCACGGGTCGGACTTCGCGAGATGCAGTGACACGCAGAGGAGCAGCGTCCCTGACCTCGAACGCGGCCCCGCTCTTGGAGGGGGGACAGTCCTCACCCCCCCAACAGCACCAAGCCCCAGGAAATTGCTGCCTTTTCCTCCTGGGAACCGCAAGCGCCATCGCACCCTCCCTGTGGCTTCCCGGCATCCCCAAATGCCGTGGTGGCCATTGGTGGTTTTGGGCTGGTTTGGGGTTGGGTTTTTTTTTTTAAACACTTCCACATTGGGGACTTTTCTGGCTTCTGGCACCTCTCCCTCCCCGATGGTCAACGAGCAAGGCCAGGCTGGAGCTCGAGCGGAGTGGGAACAGCCACAGCTCTTTCTCCCCTGCGCGCTGCACAACGGGGGCACTGATTCCACCGAACCCACAACCCGCTGCCAGCAAAAACGCCAGGACACGTTACCACGGCCGGCACAACCTCCTCCAGAATCCATCCACGGCCACAGCCACGCACACCCCCGCCCCATCCTGGAGATCTCGGAGCCCGAAAAACTTCCCCGGCTGCCGAGGGACCCGCGGCCCCGCCACAAATAACCAGGAGCTAATTGAGGGCGGGTAATTAGGATATAAGAACCAAGTGAGGTGTCCCAGGAGGTGACACTGCTGCTACACCCGTTTGTTAGCAGCGGCGCAGGCTGTTGCCTTCCCCAGCCGGAGACCCCCCCCACTTCCCGCAGAGCCCCCTCGCCCCGGCACGGCGTCGTGCCCGCTCGGCCCCGGTAACCTCAGCGGCATCGTCCCTCCTGCACACGTGGCATCGCGGCAAGCGAAGCATCCCCGGCGGTTGAGCCCAGGGGTGGCCCCGGGACCTGGCAGGGCTCGCGGGCAGGGACGGCCGCAGGGCTCGGAGCAATGCCCAGGGCACAGCCGCCTCCGCGCTGGGCTGTAATTACCCTCCGGGCTGCCGGGATCCGGCCCCACACCTCAAACCAGAGCCAACGTCTCCCCCAGCTCCCTGCCCAGCCTGCAAATAGCTCTCGGCGGTCAGGCGCTGGCCGGATCCCGCCTCGGGGCAGGCGGAGGGCAGCCGGCGGCAGCAGTGGGGACCCCGACTCACCACGATCCGCGTCTCGTTGGCCGGCAGCGTGTCGATGGCCAGGCTGCCCCCCACCAGGTCCTGGCTGATGCGGGTCCCCTCGCTCCCCGGTGAGGTCTCCCGAGCTTTCCGCCTGCCTTCGCCTGCCGCTGGGCTCCCAGGGGGGCGTCCTGGGGGGGCACAGGGGTGGGTCAGCGGGGTCCCGCAACGGGAGGGCACCAGCCTGCGGGCTGGGATCAGCCCTCTGCCCCAGCACGGCAGCTTCTGCTTAGGTGACACGAGTTTGAGGGGTCTCAGCGCTGATCAGCAGCATCACCGCGATGACGGAGACGCAGGGAAGGGCTTCTCGGGTCAGGGATGGCTACAGGGTGCAGGGGCGGGTGACAGACACCCACGGCCAGCGGAGGAGAGCCGCGATGGAGGGGTGAAAGGAGGCAAAACACCTACACCCACCCCTCACCCCCCCGCCCAGCTCAGCTCGCGCCACTCTGAGGCCCCCGGGATGGGGAAGATGCGACTTCAGCAACGGAGCACCAGCGTGGCCGTCTCCTCGACGTCCCCAGCCATCGCTGGGCTGGTTTGGGGTCTGGGCGCCAGGGCAGACCCCGAGCAGCCATCTCCAAAAGAAATGTGTTCCTCATCCTCTCCTGCCGCGTCTCTCCCTGCCCGGCTCCAGCCCTGGGAGGGAGCGGAGGCCAAAAACACAGCGCAGCGCTTTTTTTTTTTTTTTTTTGGGGGGGGGAAGGATGAAAAAGCCATTTGGGACCAAATCTGCAGAGATTCATGAGATTTCCTGGCAGCTCGGCACGGNTTTGGGACCAAATCTGCAGAGATTCATGAGATTTCCTGGCAGCTCGGCACGGGCGGAGGCGGTGCGGACAGCACACGCTCGCCCACGGGCAGGGACAGAGCCAGGACGTCTGTCCCCAGCGAGCGGGACAGCAAAAGCACCCGCTGGGGCCGCAGGCTGCTCCCCTCACCCCTGGGGACGAGGGAGCTAATTACTGCCTAACGAGCTCCTGGTCCCCTCCTGAGCTGTCCCGTGGGGCTGGTTTCTGTCCCCAGAGCCTCCGGGAGGGGAAACTGAGGCAGGGGGGAGCAGGGCTGAGCTGGCGGGAGCCGGCAGCCGGCGGGATGGACCCCACCGCCGAGGGAGGGGGCAAGGGGCTCCGCAGCGGGGGGCACACTCACCTTCCGTGGGGGGGGCCTGGGGGGCCCCAGCCCCTCGCCACTGCGGGGAGGTCTGAGGTGCCGCAGGGAGCAGAGCCTGTCCCGCAGGAAGGGCTCAAACCAGCCCCCCCCCCGGAGGCTCCGGCATCCCCCCCAAAATCCCCCCGGACACCTGCGCCCACAGCCCGACCAGCACCAGCCGTGCCACCGGGCAGCCACGGGTGGGGGAATCCCGGGTGGGGACACGCCGGCAGCGGGGCCACAGCCCCCTCCGCTGCCCCGCACGGCTGGGGGGGGGCCGGGCACCCCACGGTGCCAGCGCCTTCCCCGTGGAGGTGCCGAGGCAGGGGGGGTGTGGGGCGGGGAGGGGGACCCCCACGGCCGGTCCCACGCCGCGGGTGGCTGCTGTGGGTGCAGCCGGGCGTGGGGTGCTGCGTGACACGCACCTGCGTGTGCCCGGGGAGGGGTTGAAGGGCGGGGGGGGACGGGGGGGGGCACGAAGACACCCCAAAACGCACAGCCCGCTCCGGGGGGGGGGCGCGGCAGCGGAGGGGCACAGGGGGAGACGCGACACCTCCCGCTGCCCACGGCCACGCGGGACCGCGGAGCACCGCAACCCCCCGGCGGGGCCGTGCACGGCGCTGCACACCCGGGACCCCCCCGAACCCCCACTCCCGGGGCGCACACACACACACCCCCCCCCCCC
>RSEF01000027.1:5219500-5234931 GCA_003993805.1 Himantopus leucocephalus
GTGTCCCCCCGTCCCCGAGGTGTCCCCGGGGTGTGCAGCGGGTGCCACGTGTCCCTCCCTCCGGCAGGGTGCCTGCTCGCCGGCGTGTGGGGGGGCCCCGGCGGGAGCCTCGGGGTGCTGCGAGGAGCGGGTGGCCTGCCTGCGCCCGGAGGGGGACACCTGCGCCTGCCGCCACGGCACCTTCGTGGAGGTGGAGCCCGGAGAGAACCAAGGTATGGGGGTGCGGGGGCACCAGCAGGGACAGGGACAGCTGGGGAGGGGGGGTCCTTCTGTCCTGCCTGGCCATCCCATCCCATCCCATCCCCATCCCCATCCCCATCCCCATCCCATCCCATCCCATCCCATCCCATCCCATTCCCCATCCCCATCCCCATCCCATCCCAGATTTGGGCTCCCCAGTGCCACAGTACCCGTGTCCCCAGGGTGGGTGGGCTCCCCAGTGCCTGCCGATGAGGAGGGGGGTGTCTCTAAGGGTCACCCCAACTGTCCCCTCCCTGTCCCCATGTCCCCAGAGCCGCTGACGGAGGATGACATCTACTGCCGCTGCCTCTCCAAGACGCTGTGCCACACGGCCACCCCCGTCACCGTCGGCTTCTACGCCCCCTGTGGCCACCGCCTCTACTCCCTGCTGGACAAGGTCACCGGTGGGTGTCGGGGACACGGGGCCACCACGGGTCACCCACCCCGCCCCGGCTGGGTGCTGGGAGTCCCCGCGACACCGGCATCCCCCCGTTTGCACCCCGGAATTGGGGTCCCTGCTGCAGCGGCGCCTGTGCTGCTCCCCACACCTCGCCTCCAGATTTGGGGTCCCTCTTGCTTGTCCCACCACCCCATTTTCTTCTGCAGATTTGGGGTCCCCCATTGCACCAGCACCCATCCCATTCCCGTTCCCGTTCCCATTCCCAATCCCAATCCCATCCCATCCCACCCCATCCCATCCCAGTTTCTCCCCTGAGGTTGAAGCCCCTCTTGCACGAGCACCCACCCCACGCCTCCCCACATTTGGGGTCCCCCCGTTGCACCACTTCCCACCCCACCCCATTCCCCCCTCGTCGGGGGTCCCCGTTGCCCCAGCCCCCTCCTTCCCGCTCCCCCCGGACGCCTCAGGTCACCTTCTCCCGCCGCGGTCCCTCACCCGCGCCTCCCCCCCAAAGGCTTCATGCGGCAGGAGATGGCGCAGCGGGAGGAGGCCGAGCTGCACCGCAGCCACCAGAAGCCGCGGAGCCCCGAGGGCTGGGGGTTGCTGCTGCTCCTCTGGTACCTGGCCTTCTACAAGCCCATCATCACCGAGGGCCACCTGAGGAGGAAGAACATCGAGTTCATCTTCATCCGCTTCAGCGCCTGGCAATACGCCGGCTGCGACAAGCTCTGGGCCGGTTTGGTCACCACCCTCTGTGACAACATCCGTCACCATTTCGGAGCTCTGCCCCTCAGCGTCTACCACGTCATGGGTACCCGACCCCGCTTCGCCTCCGGCTTCAGCCAGAAGGAGTGGGTCCTCAAGACGAACACCTGCCTCAAGCTTTGGGGGATGCTCTTCGTCCTGGCCGCCGGCCTCACCATCCTTCTGGTGGCCCTCTTGGTGCCCGGCATCAAGGACCACCATGCCTTGAAGGTGGTGGGCAGCGCCGTCACCTCGCTCTCCGGTTCCGGTTTGGCTCTGGGAGCTTTCTCCATCCTGAAGAACCTCTTGATCAGCGAGAAGCAGAAGATCGAGCGGTTGACCAACAGCGAGAAGTTCACCAGCCAGCTGGGCTTCATGAGCAAGGTACGCAACGAGGTGGAGGTGCTGGTCGACTTCTTGGCCTTCATGGAGATCTTTGAGCGCCGACGGCTCCGCGTGGTGCTGGAGATCACCAGCCTGGACATCTGCTACCCGGAGAAGGTGGCTGGCGTCCTCAACGCCATGAACACCTTGCTCTCCGAAGCCAACACCCCCTTCATCTTCATCCTGGCCGTGGACCCCAGCGTCATCGTCCCCTGCCTAGAGCAGACCAGCTGCATGAAGGGTCTTGCCGACAACGGTTACCTCTACCTCAACCGGACGGTGACGTTGCCCTTCTCCATCCCGGAGATGGGCGCCCGCTCCCGCCTGCGATTCCTGGAAGCCGCCGTCCAGACGCGGGAGGACCTCATGTACCGCATCATCACCAGCAACGTGGAACGGCGCCGCGCCAAGTGCGGGGCCGCCCCGGCGGTTCCCAACCGGCGGGAGGCAGACGCCGAAGCCGTCCGCTGCATCCACGAAGCTTTCCGCTGCCTCCATGACGGCGCTGACCCTCTGGCCCGTTACCTCCCCACCAGCGGGGCCCACGTCCGTCGCATCGTCAACACCATCCCCATCACCCTACGGCTCCTCCTGCACCGTGCCGGCACCCCCGGCACCCCCTCGCCCCGCGCCGCCGCCGCTTGGGTGGTGTTGGCCGACCAGTGGCCGTGCCGGCTGAGCTGGGCGCTGCAGTGCCTGGAGGATGCTTGGCAGGGCCAACCAACGCCGGATTTCGGCGTGCGATCCCTGTGGAGCATCTTCCAGGAGAACGTGGGGGAGCTGAGCGCCCTCCGGCAGCCTCTGCACAACGCCCTCAGCCTGGACGGGGACCCCGAACTCTTCCAGACCTTCCTCGCCCGCGACTTCCCCTTCACCGCCCACGACGCCCGCGCCTTCCTCGGCGTCACCGTCAACCTGGACCACTCCATCCGGCACAAGATGGGGCTCCTGCGTGGTCTCGACCGCCTGCAAAAAGCCGCCGCCACCCCCGTGTCCCGCAGCATCCAGTGTCCCCACCCCGAGTGACGGTGACACCGGCGTCGGGTCTCCAGGTGATGCCTCCGGACGTCGAGGCCCCAAAATAAGCTTGGACATCGGTGACACCACAGTGTCCCCATGGCCGGAGGACACCCGTGACCCGTTGTCCTCCCCCAGCATATTTTGGGACCTGTTTGGGGACAGGGACTGGATGGGGACAATTCCTGTTCCCCCCCCCCCGCCATCCCCAAGAAGAGACACTGCAGGGGATGGAGATGGGTGGACTGGGAGAGATTGGGGAGGACTGGGGGAGACTGGAGGGGACACGAGGGGACCCAGGGCGTTCCAGGGGAGGGTGTCGCTGCCATCCCAGCGCACCCCAACCCCCCCAGCACCCACTGCCACCCCCCAACACCCTTTGGGGACCATCCCCCAGTGAGTGGGTGACGGGGGGATATGGGGGGGGGACACACCCCAAGAAGCCACAAAGGAGCCGTCGGCGTCACCGCCGGTGTGGCCCCAAAGCGGGGACATCCCCAAGCCGCGTCCCTCGGGGAGCTCCTGGTGAAGCCCCCCAGGACCGCCGGGGTCATCCCATAATAAACCAGTTAAACCTGCCGCTCCGTTGTCTCGGCTTTTTCGGGTCCTCTTTTTTTTGGGGAGGGGGGGGATGTTGGGGGCTGAAAAAAGCAATTTTGGGGGGAAATCAGCCCAAACCACCGGTGGCACAGGGGGAGGGGGGAGCATGGGATGGGACACAGCTCTGAAGAGGTTTTTCGGGGGGTGTGTGTGTGCGTTAATCTCTGAATTTGCCGCATGTTTTCCGTAAAGGTCCCCTCTGATTTTTTTTTTGGGGTGGGGGTGATGCCGCCCGTAAGGCACCGAAAGAAAGAGAGCGGGGGGGGGAGTCGGTGACGAATGCAGATCTCGTTTTAATAGAAAACGGTGTTAACAAAAATACACGACAGAAAGAAATGACCAACACCAGCAGATCGACGGCCGCCGGCCCCCGGCCGTAGTGTCAACGCCGCAGCCGCCGCGTGTGTCATCGTGTCCCCCCCCCCCCCCCCNCCTCCCCGCGCCCGCAGCTCCCTGATAGATTTATTGCACTTAAGAAAGAAAAAAGCCACGCGTCCTCGCCAGCGGACGCCCACCCCGCGCCGGGGGGGCTGCGACAGCCCCTCGCCGGTCGGTTTTCCCCGGGGAAGCCGGGATCGTGGTGGTGGTGGTGGTGGTGGTGGGAATGCTGAGAGTGGCGGCGTTCCAGCCGGAAAACCGGCTCCTGCCGCGACTCCGCCGTCCCGCCGTGGATCCCCGAACCGCCGCCAAGGGGGTTCCCCACTTCGCCGGGAAGACGCCGTGCCGGCACGGCCGGCTGCGAGGAAGCTCCTCTCCCGACCCCGGCCCCTCTGGAAGCCCCCCCGGGAGGGGGTTTTTGCATGGGGGGGGGCTCCACCAATGCCGCTTTTTGTGTTTCTGGGATTATTTTTTGGGTTTTTTTTTTTTCCCCCGGCAGCCCAGGAGCAGGAGTTGAGTTGCAGGTTAGCCCAGAAGGAATTAATTAATTCTAACACCATCCTCTAAATCCCCAACCCAGTAACTTCGCAGCTGATGATAAATATATACTGAAAAACAAACAAACAAACAAACAAACAAACGAACGAAAAAGAAAAAAAAAGTTGAAGTTCCAAAAAGGAACTTGAAAATAAATAACCATCGTGGCTGCGGACGCAGCCTGTCCTGGGTATCTTTAGTGACAAGACGCTCCCCCGCGGGCGAGCGAGCGAGCAATCCTCCTTCCCGGCACGCGTCGCCGGCGCCCGCGTCCCTGTAGTGTCTGGTTTTAACGTGCCGGAGGGATCGATGCTGCGCCGCCTCCGCCCCGGCGCGTCGTCTCCTCCTCGGAGAAAAATAGAAAAGGAAAAGGCGAAGGTGTCGGGTAGTGTCCGGCGAAGGCAGGGACGGCCCCGACTCCCGCGTTTTTCTCTGCTCTTCCCATCCCGCCATCGCCCCGTGGAGCCCCACCGCGCGGCGGAGGCGATTCGGCCGCCCGGGGAGGTGGGGGACGGGGACGGGGGCAGAAAACTGTTTTGGGGGCGGAGTTGGGGGGGGGAAAGAAAATTTTTCAAAGAGCTCTTTGTCCTGAAGCCCGAGGTCGGTGTCTTAATCGTTGTGTGGAGTGGGAAGAGAATAAAGCTACGCCGGAGCCTCCCCTGGACACCGAGGACCTGTAAGAGAGAGAGAGAAGAGAGCGGGGATGGGGTCCCCCCCACCCTCGAGGATGTCCCCAGGGCTGTCCCCGGCCGCGGTCCCCGCTCACCTGCGGTCACAGCGGCTCCTGCCCCGCGTCCTGGCTGGCCTCCAGGAGCAGCTCCTCCAGCTCCCGCTCGTTCTTGGAGCAGCTCAGCTCTGTAAGCAAACGGGGCCGCCCCGTCCTTCGCCTGTCCGCTTTCCACCCCCCCCTCCTTCCCTCCCCCCGTACCACCCCACCCCCCCAAAAATAAAACCCCGCAAGGCGCGGGAACGCAGCGCGTGTTCGCCTGACCGCGAACGGGGAGGCTCAAGGAGCTTCGCGCAGGGCTCGTTACCTTCAGCCTCGTTAAGGAGCACTTCAAAGGACGAAGCTCTTGAGTGGGGGGAGATTCACTTCGGGGAAGAACTCCCCGGGGGGGAACAACCCCCCCCCAGCAAGAAACTACGGCACCAGTGGGCATCCCATCGGGAAAGCTCGGCACCCTCAGGGATTTGGGGGCCGCGGAGCCCTCGGGGATTCGGGGGGCACGGGGCCCTCAGGGATTTGGGGGATGCGGGACCCTCCCGGATCTGGGGGGCGTGGGACCCTTGGGGACTCGGTTCCGGAGCTCTTACCGTGCTCGGCGGCGCAGCTTCCCATTTTCCCGTCACCGTCCGAGGACACCTCCGGCAGCGCTCGCGCAAAATCCGTCTTCAGCCCATTGGGGAGGGAAGTGTCGTGGGCCGCGCTCTCGCAGGCGGCGGGATCGCCCCGTTCGGGGTCGGAGACGGTGCTCGGCGCTACCGGCGGCGTTGCCAAGCTGGCAGCGGATTCGGGAACCGCTCCGTTCGCCCGGGGCAGCGGGAGTTCGGGTTTTGTGGCCGGAGCCGGGCTTTGGGACTCAGCGGGTTTCGCGGTGGCATCAGCGTCCTCCCGGGGGCGCGTGGGGTCGGCGGCTCGGTCCGGCAGGCTCTCCACTCGCGTCACCACGAAGATTTTATGGCCTCGCCCGGGGCTGGAAACGGAAATCCTTCTCTCGTTTCCCGGGGAGGGTGCGGAGGCCGGAGAGGCGGCAGGACTCCCCACGCCGGCGTCGTGCTGCGATTCCTCGGCGATGTGCAGGGGGGGCGGCCGGTCCCTCGGCTTCTCCGGGGACAGCAGCGGCTGGAGCGCGGTCGCGCCGTCGGCGGACACGGGACGTTTCGGCTGTTCGCTCAAGTCCTTCGTCTCTATCCCAACGTCCGCCTCCTCGTCCGTGTCCGAATCGGAGTCTGTCATGTCGCCTCTGTTGTCACTGTCATCCTCCGCCGGTTCTGCGTTCCCGTTCTCCGAGGCCGTCGGGGTCTCCCCGGCTTCTTCCCCCTCTTCCGGAGCGGAGGCGGCGCTGCCGTCTTGGCCGTCCTCTGCCAGACCCTCCTCCAGAGGTTCCGTCACGGTGATCTCCGGCATCGAGGCCGACTGCTGCAGCTTCTGCTCCTTCTCCTCCTTCTCCTTGGCCAGGATGAAGTTGCGCTTGCAGCCGTTCTGGATCTCGGCCAGGAGAGCCTTCTGGGTTTCGATAAAACTTTTTACCTGCCGGGGAAGAGAAACCGTCAGGTCATTTGGAAGGTTCAGGAATCAGCGGTCTGGGAACAATCCGCTCCACGTTTATTTTCCAGCCAGGCACACCGTAACACGGTGGTTTTTTCCCTCCACCCCTGTAAGACGGGACTGACGTTTCCCTAAAAAACAATCAAATCTCCCGAGAATCGAGTTCCCCAAGGGCATCGCCGCCAGGATCGTGGGATTCCCATCCCGGGGGATGCTCACTGGAGCAGGACCCCGAGTGCCGGGCGCAGAAATCCCAGTCGCGGTGCCGGGGTGCGTTCGGCATCCCAACGCCGGGCTGCTGGCTGGGAAGCAGCCGTTGTCTCACGGGCCAAACCTCCACCCAAAGCCCCGTGGCGGCAGGCTGGGCAGGAAGGCATTGCAGCTGGAAAAGTGGAAAGCGGCGGAGCCGAGGGGAAGCCTGGAGGCATCACCCTCGAGGACGGCGTTTTCCTGCTGGGGGGGGTGTGACACTCACCGAGACACCCCGAAAGGGCAAAAGTGGGGCGGGCGAGGGGACGCGTTACCCACCGACTCCTTCTTGGGCTCCCGGTCCAAGTCGAGGCGCAGCAGCGAGTGGTTGACCTTCAGAGCCAGCGACAACGCCATGAGGCCGCCCGTCTTGATCTCGTTCTCTCGCAGGTCCAGGCGAAGCAGCCGCGGGCTCTCAGCGATGAACTCCGCCACCGCTACGGCACCTGCGAGGGACGGGAAAGCCGCCGGTGAGGGTGGGGAACAAGCGGTGACGCCGCCGGTCCCCTGACGGTGCTCCTTGGGAAGGCGTCTAGCGGAGCTCGGTATTTCGTGAGGGATGGGGGCGTCAGCGGGAGTCAGGCGCGCACTGCGTGCTCAGGAAAAGGGTTTCCGCGGGGCGTAGAAGACGCCAGAGGCACCAAACCCGTGGGACAAGGTGGCCCCGGACGGGCGAGCCGCAGCGTTTTGGTTAGAGCCGGGCCACGTCCCCCACGCGGCCGCAGGGCTGAGCCCGGCTGGACCAAACCACCTTCTCCGGGAACACCAAAGCGGACGCCGCGTGCGGCTCGAGATACAGAGCTTTCGGCGGGCGAGCCGCCAACCGAAGCGGGGCCGGGCTCGGCACAGCCGGCGGGCGCCGACCTCCACCCACCTTCGCAGGTCAGTTTGGTGGACGCCAAGCCCAGGCGAAGGACGGAGCGGTTCCCGATCAACCCATTCTTCAGGTTGCGGACGCCTTCGTTGCCGATGGGGTTGTGGCCCAGGTTCAAGGTCTCCAGGCTCTGCGTGTGAGGCTGCGGGTACCCAGGGGAAAAAACTGCTGGAGGCGGCCGCGACGGCAGGTCCGTCTCGAGCCCGAGCAGCTTTAATTGACCGTTTTTCCCCTAACCACACCGCCGGGGAAGCCCGAGCAGCAGCGGAGGGGGACAAGGGACAGGTTCTCCTCCGACGTAGCACAGCGGGCACGTCATGCCGGTACGCTGCCCGGATCCGGTCCCCGGCGGTGACGGGAGAGATGCCACAGCGGGAGCAAAGCCATCGCTCCCCAGGAAGGTGCCGAGAGCTACTCACCAGCGTCATCCCCAGGTAAGCCATGCCGGTGTGAGTCAGCTGGTTGTTCCACAAAACCAGAGTGATCAGCCCTTTCCGCTGCTCCTTCAGCCCTTCGCAGATGTACGCCAAGCCTGGAAAACAGCCGGGGGAGGGGGGTCAGCCCTGCCCTGCCAGCCCCCATCCCGCCGGCTCACGCAGCGCTCTCCTCGTCCCTCCGCTCCGGCGCTGCCTCATCCCGGGCAGGACGACAGCGCCGGGGAAAAGCCATGGCGTCGGCATGCCAAGCTGCGGCGTCGGCAGCGTCTCCGAACACCGTCCCATCCCCCCCCCCGCCCCACTCCAAACTCCTTCCCAACGCTGCTTGAGTCAACCTGGGCAAAGCGCATCACTCCGGCGTGCGCAAAGGGGCGATTAAACCTCTCGGCGTATAGGACTAATTAGCACTAAGCTGGAGCCTTTGGAGCAGGGCACAAAATCCCCAGGGAGGGAGGCACAGACGCGGAGTTACAGAGCTGTTTGCAGCTCCGTACACCTTCCTGA
Source organism: Himantopus leucocephalus (assembly GCA_003993805.1). Classification (NCBI taxonomy): domain Eukaryota; kingdom Metazoa; phylum Chordata; class Aves; order Charadriiformes; family Recurvirostridae; genus Himantopus; species Himantopus leucocephalus. The sequence goes on from RSEF01000027.1 coordinate 5,228,134, forward strand.
CTTAATCCTGCCCGGGCCGAGGGCAGGCGACGTTTTAAATTCCTGCAAAAATCCTTATTTGATAAGGGCACGGCACCCCGACGCCGGCGATGCTGCGGAAACCCACAGCAACGCCCAGCAAGCCATTTCCAACACGTACAGCCCCAGCGCCGCTCGTTATTAAGCGCCCAGAGATGCGAAGGACGCGGCAGCTGACCTGGAAGGCGGCAAATTAATATTTGCACCTTAGGGTGGGACCCATCCGGGAGCAGGGGTGGCCACAACAGCGCCGGTGACATCCCACACCGTCACGTTCGTTTACCTTTATACCCAACCCGAGGGCAGCCGGGGCAGCTCGTGCCGAGCAAAGGCAGCTCCTCCGCCAAACCGTGGCGCTCGGCTGAGTAATTGGCATCGCCGACCAGAACCAGCTGGGACTGAAGTCCGGGCTGGGATTGTTTCACAATTCCTGGGTTTATATTAGATTTGGCCGCTCGTTTGGCTCCGGGGAGGAGAAAAACCAGATGGGAGAAAGAGACGGAGGGAGCCGAAAGAGGCGACTCGGAGGCACGAGGTGTCCCTGCCTTCGGGAGCAATCACAGTTTCGCTAACGATCTCAGCTTTAACCTGCAGACGCTTACCCCGCCGAAATCCTTTTGGCAATGTTGAAGCCGTTCTGCGCAACCCTCAGCTCGGGGCCACCCCCCACCGTCCGCCCCCGAGTTCTGCGCCCCGCAGCCCAGCTCCTCCCCGCCTTAAAATTGGGGCAAAACCGCCCAGAATCGGGGCTCTGCCCCAGGGAGCAGCGAAGGGCCTCACCCGAGTCCAGGATGTGGTTGTTCCTCAGGTCGAGGATCTGGATGTAGCAGTTGAATTTCAGCAGGTTGCCGAGCTGAGCCGAGTCCTGCAGCCCGTTCAGCTTGTTATCGGCCAGGTACAGCTCCCGCAGGTTCATGTTCATCTTCAGAGCCGTGGCTGAAAAAGGTGGAAAAGCAGCACCTCAGCCCGTGCCGGCACGGCTCGGAGACGCGGCGCTGCCGGCCGGCGTGCCCGCACCGTTACCCACCGCCGGCCACAGCCTCCGCACAACGGGAGCGTCCCGGCCGCGCCGTTACAAGTGCTCGCACCCGTCCGAGCCCGAAGCGGTGCCGCAGAGCGCGCAGCCCCCGGCACGGCTGCGTCGGCACCCACCGCTGTCGCAGCCGGGATCATGGGCTGAAAGCCCCGGCTGCGTTTCGGAGGCGTTTGGCCGGCAGCGGGATCCCGCACAAGCCCCTTTGTGCCCTCCCGCCCGCAGAGGGAAGCGGCGGCCACTCGTGCCGGCACAAAGGGGTTGCCCGCAGCCGGAGCCGGTATGAATTCACACAGGGCACGTACCTGCACCGGCACATCGCCTTTTGCCGGCTACGCCAACCCAGTAAACAACTAAACCCCAGAAACGTTCCCCCGCCGGGACCCTCAGCTCATCGCTGCTATCACACGGCCGCCGTTAGCTCCGGCCTGGCCGCGATTTACCGCTAATTCATTAGCTTAACGATGCCCAGCACGGTCTTACGCCCGTCGCCCGCAGGCCAGGCTGGCACAGAGACACCGGCGCTGCCACGGGGACGCCGGCCGGCAGCGACCGCCCCGAAACCTCGCTGCGCGTGGCGGGGATGGCGCCGGCACCGCTCTGCCGCGTGCACCCAGCATCCCGCCGGGTTTTTTGGGAGAGGGACTGGCGCCGCCGCGGATGCCCGAGCTGGGTGCCGGCTCCGCGGTGACTCACCCAGCAGCATGAGCGGGCGCCCCGAGAGACTGGCGTTCTCCAAGTGCAGGACGACCAGGCTGCTGCTGATGCGCAGGGCGCGCGCCACGAAAGGGGCCGAGTGGTCCAGCAAAGGCGTGTTTCGGGCATCCAGGTACTGCAGGCAGTTGGTCTGGGAGGAAGACACGAGAGGGATCAGCCCTCGGCCCCGCGCAGCCTCGGCCGCTGGGGTTTTCCGGCTGGTTTTTGAGGTCGGGTTTAACGCTGAGCTACTTTAGAGGCCAAAAGTCCCATCCCCGCCACCAACGCTGCGCCCGGGGCCGCCCAGATAAGAGCCGCCAGGGATAATTTACGCCCAACTGAACCGTCATTTTAGTCACCCCCCTCCCGGGGCTACAGATAAGAAGCAAAGAGCCAGAAGGAACCGCTCCGATAAGCCCCGTGCGCTGGGTCAGCCCGCACCGAGCTCCACGCTCCAACCGCACAATTCCAGATAAACACCTTATCTGCCGGAGAATCGCCTCCGCGCCCGGACCGCCGTCACCCTCAAGCCACGGCACCGCGGAGGATGCGCTTCAGGTGTCCGTAGCGGCATCAGGTTTTCCAAAGAAAAGCTTCCCTCATCCTTACGCATCCAAGGACGCGCTGCCCTGAGCTCTCCGGATCCGGGCTCCGGGAAGGTGTCGAGCCACGTGTCCCTTGTCTGGGGTTTGCCACCGAGCCCCTAAGACCTTTCCCTGGCTTCACACGTGCCCTTTATTCCTGCTCGAGATCCGCGGCACGCCAATGGCCTCTGTTTGGCGTGATTTACCATTTTCCGTGCTAAAATAAGCTCCAGAATTCTCCCTCGCGTACCCGGAAATTAAAAGCCCCAAGCCACAACCATCCCAAGGGTGTCTCGAGCCCCTTCATCGCACGCGCAGCCGCATTTAAAGCATCGTTACAGGGTCGGCCAGCACCGCGTGGTGACGTTTGGCTTCTCCAAACCCCGGGGTGGGCATTGCCCGCACCGCGTGAGCTCCGGTTCCCCGATATCGGCCCCACGGCGAAGACGCCCGCCTGGCGGGGGACGCTACGGGGACGCGGGCTTTCCAACCGGCGTTGCGCAAAGCACCGGCGGTGGCGCTGGGTGAAACCTCGGCAGCGCCGCAACGAAAATCAGCAGGTCGGGAGGTAATTGCGGACGGCGGGTGGTTTTGCGCCGCGCCCCGAGCGGAAAGCACGAGACGCCGCCTCCTCTGCGCTCGGCTTTCAGAGCCAACTCAAGCGCTGAACAATGAGGTTAATTAGCCCCACAACGCCAAACACCGGCGCTACTCATCCTGCTGTAAAGATAATGAATACCCAGCGCGAGAGGCTGACTCTGCGAGCACGCCACTAATAACAACCTGCGCGGTTTTTTTTGTTCTCTGGGATCTGCATTTCTGTTTTCCCTGCTCCGGCTGCTCGCCGAGGCGTTAAGCAACCTCACGGCAGGTGGGAAAGGTGATTTTTCTTTTCTCCCGCCCCCGAGCCCTGGGCTCACCGCGTCTTTCTGAACCGGGTGGTTTTCCGGACAGTCGAAAAAACCACACCGACGGTCTGACCCGAACGCACCCGCGCAGCCGCAGGGGGTTAAAGCGGGTGCCCGAAAATATTTGTGAGCCGGCACGAACCTTCCTCATCATGTGGGCAGCCGCCTGCCAGCCTCGGGTGCCGATGTGTTTGTTGAAGGAGATGTTGAGGTGCGTCGCTGACTCGTAATACTCAATCATGTCAAATAACGCCGAGGCGCCCTGCAAAACAGAGGCAGACGGAAACGCCGCATTAAGCGAGGCCGAGCAGGGTTTGGGGCGGGGGGGAAATAAGAAAAGAGGTTTTGCTGTGCTGGGAGACAAGCGGCTCGGGTACAAGCCGGCTCTTCCAGACGCCGCTCGCGCGGCCTCACGGCACCGCGCCGGTGTTTAGTCGTTAGGCTCTCGCTGACAAGGTTGGGCGCCCCCCAACCAAGCCCGGCCAGGCGACGAAACCCCTTCCTTCAACCCCAACCGCTGACAAATCGGCGAGTCTGCCCGTCCCCGTCGGCACCGTGGTGCTTTGCGTCCCCCTTTCCCTGCCAGCCCCCGGCAACCCGCGCTGCTCTCCCGGCTACGGCACAGCCGGGTCCCCCCGGGTCTCTCCGGCCTCTTCGAGGGACGTTTTGCAGATTTGCTGCCCACAGATACTCTGTGTGTCACCACCACCGCCACCGCGGTGTCACCGCCACCGGGCACGTGCTTGGGGACCGCCACCGGGGCAGACGGGGACCCGGCAAGGCCTGGCACGGGACGACGGCTCCGGCGCAGCCGTTCCCGCTGCAAAGCCGCCTCCCGGGGTAAAACCTTTGGGCGAAGATTTCCAGGAGCGAGCACGAGCCGGCACCTTGCGGAGGGATTCAACCCCCACTCTGCCCCTCCGGGAACCGGGAGAGAAAATGAACTTGGCCAGAGCCGGTTACGGCAGCCGGGACGCGCAGGCACTTGAACGCCGCTTCCCAGGACAGGGGAAAATGGTTTTTTATCCTGGATATTCAACCTGAGCTGAGGCCGGGCTATCGGCTCGGCACCCGTCCGCTCGTTCTCCAGCCCCACACGCCACAGCCACGCTCCCCCAGCCAAGAAACCGCCCGATAACCCAATCAGGCTGGAAAAAAAAAAAGGTATAAAAGCCAAGACTTGTAACAGGGTTAGGAGTGAAAGGGATTAGCAGAGCAGGACTCGTGCCTGGGAAACGTCTCCAGCTCCTACGGCAGAAGCGGAACAATTTGCTTAATTACATAATGAGCCTCTTCAGAGAAAATTAGCTGAAACGTATGCTGGTGCGGAGCAGAGGAGAGCCACAAAAGCGCTGCGAGGCTCCCAGAAAAAAATATGCGGAGAGACCTGGAGGACTGGAAAACACCAGCATGAAGGCAAACGAGAGAAAGAACAGGTCTTCGGGGAACAACAGCATTTTCCGCCGGCCGCGGGGTGCTCATGGGCAGGAAAGGAGGAGGAGAAACTGGGTACTGGGTGAGTAAGTCCCCGGCGTGACGCGCCCGCGGGGAAAGAGGCTGCTGATGCGGAATGCATGGGAGGGAGGGGGAGAGGAGCGGAAGGTCTCAGGGCTGCGGGGAGACTACGTTCACCCATTTTCCCCCCCCCGGCAGCAGAGACGGAGACACGTGGGACACCTCGTGCCCTGCAGCCGGTCTCGCTCCAACGCAACTGGAAGAGAAAAAGCGCCGAGGTCGGCAATCCCTGCCCGCACCGCCGGGGCTCGGGGCCAGCGCTGTCACGGGGTCGGACCAGGAGCCGCCGTCCAAGTCACATTTTCCCCCCACTTCATATGAGATGTGGGTGGGGGCCCTGAGAAGCTCGTGGCTGCTGAGTCTTCCCAAAGCGCTGCTCGGGGCGGGAAAAACGGAGGGGAAAAAAAGCATCAAGAGCTTCCAAGCAAACATGGGCAAGACAGGTCTGAAGCCAGGTTAGGGATAGCGAGGGAGCACGTGGGAAAAACAAGACCCTTGAAGAGGCGAGGACTGAAAGGGGACGCTCCGGGGGCAAGGGGAACTCAGGATCAGAGCTGGCTAACATAATTTTTAACCACTTCCTTAATTTTTAACCTCCTCCGTTTACCCGCTGGGACCTGAACTCAGCGCCCCAGGCACCGCGAGGGAGGAGGAAGGCAAGTCGGGACGGGATGGGACGTGCAAAAAGGCAGCCTGAACCTCATCCTCAGCCCCGCAAAGCCACCTGAGAGCTACCCGCAACTCCCACAGCTTTTAAAATACGTATTGCAAAATGCCTCGGAGCTTCGAGGCCACCCAGGCTTCAGAGCGAACGGTCAACCTCTTCCTTTTGGAGCGGCAAGCGCTGCGCCTGCAGACTTAAGGAAGAGTGTGGGTATGAAGGGAACGGGTACAGCCCCCCAAAAAAATAAGTCAGTGCCCAGGAGGAGCGAAGGAACGACCACAAAACCCGTGAGGTTTGCGTCAGCTGCGAAACAGGAATGAGAAGCCAGGAGAGGTCACGGCCACTTACGTCTTCATCCAAGCTCGTTTGCTCCAAATCAACAATTTTGAACTGGACCCGCTTGAAAATTTCTTCCAGGGCCTCGCAGGCTTTGTAATCCAGCTTCTCCCCTGGGGAAAGAGCAGAATAAGGTGAATTTGGGTGCGCATAACCCATCAGGCATGGGCAGCCCTGAGCTCGACAGCCCCTAGCCGTGCGACAGAGGACACACGGAAAGGCGACTTTCTGCCCCGTTCGGAGGCAGCCCGCCCTTCGAACAACCCGCCTGGAGGGAGATTCAAACCCAACGCCGAGCATTCACGTCGACTTATTCGCGCGTGCCCGGCCCAGCAGCAGAACGCGTCAGTATTCCTCGTTAACAGACGAGGACCGGTCACGGCAGGGAGCCCCGAAAGCCGCGGCGAGAGAGGGATCCGCGGGGAGACTTCGGAAAGGATGTCTCTCGCTCGGTAACACGCGGCGAGCTCGGAGGATTTTGGAAATCTACCTGAAAAGCAGCATGGTTGCTCACCCAACACAGAGCAGCCACAGCGGCACTGCTTGCGCCGCCTCAAACCCACCGATAAGCGGGATTTCTCTCTCCCCGCTGGGCAGAGAGCCGTCATCCCAAGGAGCCAGCGCCCTCGCCAGCTTCAGCCCGCCTCGAGTTACGCTAGGAGCACCTCTGCTGACAAAGGAAGGGCCGGACGGTCACGCTTTTTGCTATATAAAAGCTCCAGGGGGGGGTCAAAATTAACCCCCTGCACGCGCATTGTAAACACACGCGTTGCTTTGCCGCCTCTGACAAATCAAATTACTCACGTTTACAATTTAGGGAGGTGCTGGCACAAACCGCCCCGAGAACAGTCCCCAAGGGCTTTTTATTTCCTTATTTTTATTTCCTAGGACCGTCCTCGCCAGCCCGGCGCGGCAGCGAGTCTCCGGGGCCACGACGGCTTATGGGGCTGTGACTCCCCCGCCCCGTACCGCCGCACAAGCTATTTCTGGGTGAAAAAACGGGGAGTTTTCCCCGATAAGCATCCGTGCTGGCTGCCTCCAGGC
>RSEF01000027.1:5250637-5262349 GCA_003993805.1 Himantopus leucocephalus
GCACCAACCGAGAGCGGTACAGCCCACACCCCTGCAGTTACAGCGCGGCTGCACTGCTCGCTGCCCTTCCTGCCGCTTCTCCTACGCCGAGCCTGGCAAAGTCGGTTCCAGCCAAGGTGCCGGATCCTCCCCGCACTCCCGGACTCACTCTCCCGGGAGGGCAACAGGGCGATCGCAATGCGGGGACCTGGGGCTCAGGGCATCCGGGCAGAGACTGTTGCTCTTACAAAAGACCGGACTAAGTGGTGCAAATGGGCCCGGCCAGAAGATAGCCAAAGGCTACCGAGAAGAGGGAAGGCTGGGGTGAGCGCCTCCCCAGCGAGGAGCCTGCCGGCGTGAGCGGTGTGCCTCCTTATAGCGCAGTCACAGGGAACAGAAAAGCATCTCAGACATTTCACCTTGTTAGGCTGAGTGGCTGAAAATAGCCACAAGATGAAAAACAAACCAGTTGGACAACTTACCCAANTGGAGGCAGCATGCAGGACGAAGACCGAGCTGTCTTCTGACTCGAGCTCTCCGTGCGCAGACCTCCAGAGTGGTGTCAGAAGACAACACCACTTGTCACTGCAAAAGGGACATCTTATCTAGCACCGGCTGCTTATCCTCCCTCTACAACCCATGGGAAGGAACACGCATCTCCGGAGAGGAATTCCTCCATCTGACACAGGCAGATAGATGAAAGAACCACACGAAGATGCCCATCTCTGCAGTGATGGCACAGGAATACGAGACAAGCAGAGTAAGATACAACTTCTAAACGACAAACTCAAAGGGTTGAGCGTCACCCTCACTAAGTCACATAAGCACAAAATGTTTTTTCTCCTTTTCCAAGGTGGGGGGGGGAAGCTGGGAGGAAAAAAAAATAACAAGAGGTCCCACCTCCCACTTTTCATACCAACAGCTGTGAGCAAAACTTTTGTAGAATTCATCCCGCTGGCTGCAGGCTGGGAGAGGTGCGCCGAGCGCCCCGAAATACCCCTTTTCCACCTTTTTTTTTTTATTTTTAGTGATACAAGTTAAAACAAATGAGAAACAGGAAAACTTGTTTATCTACAAAACACGGAGTGCAAATCTTCAGGAAACAGCGTGGCCCACGAGAACCCCCCCAGGGGCAGCAGGATCCCAGGCATGCCACGCCACGGGACGCTCGGCAGCCCTGTGCTGCCTGCATCCGACGCAGCCCTGCACGGAGACCCCCGAGCCTGCTGCTCCGGCCGGGGCGGTGCGTCTCACAGCCGCAGAAGTCCCACTGCTCTCTTTGCAGCTGCTGAGAGTTTTTTGGATGGCTGAGTGACTGCCAAAGGTTTGCACGATGGTAACAAACGAACCTGTCTGCTCCAGCGCAGAGACAAGCCCCCAGCAGCAGTTTCAGCAGGCACTGATGGAAATCACACACGAGACACGGTTCTTTGATGCACCGAGGCTCCACAGCACTGGAAGCGCTTCTCTGGTTTCCAGCGATCGTGGCCATGGCCAGGTCACCCTCTGTGCTCTGCCAGGGCCAGGAGGACGGCACCCGAAGTGGGGCGAGGACAGCGTCCATCACTGCCCCACCGGCAGGTCCCTCTCCCCCAGGGCTGTCAGGTGTGTTGCCCTCACTACTCCTACAAATGCGTCAGCATCTTCAAAGCTCATTTTCACACTCCCCAGTTTCACACCTCCTGGAGCATCTCCTCCTTTATGCAGAGGGCCTCCAGGACACAGCTTAATTAAATGACTCTTCCGAAAGCAAGCCAAGCTGCACCAAGTGCCACTTCAAGCTGCTACCGCTCATGGAGGCTGAGGAACCTCTTCATCTTCCCAGCACGGTGGCAGAAGGTTGCAACTCACACCTCTCGGGACACCCGCAGCCACAGCCAGCCTGGGGGCTCCCTGCCACACGGCCCGGCAGGCAGAAAGGGTTCACCAACACCTTTTGCCTTGAGGCTCGCAATGACCATGGTGATGTCCCACTATGGGTCACCTCCAGCGGGGAGCTGGGAACCTAAAAAGCCACGCTGGCCCTCCGAGACCACGGGCATCTGCTGCAGAGCAGAGAGCAGAGCCCAGAGCGATCCTACGCCCCAAATCCCTCCGGAGGGTCACCAAGCTGCCACATTTTTGTGCCTCAGTCCTGGTTTAAGGCACTGGGATTTGTCCCGGGGAGGACCCAGCCCATGCCCTCCTGTGCGTGGGTTCACAAATCTCACAGATAAAGAACGGGTGTAGGCAAGTCGTTCTTTTCTCATACTTTCCACATGTTTTAAAAGAAAAAAAGAAAAAGAAACTCCTCATTCTGTAGTTTAAAGAACATAGAATCATAGAATCATAGAATTGTTAAGGTTGGAAGGGACCTTTCAGATCATCAAGTCCAACCATTAACCTAACCTGACATAACCACATCTAAACCATATCCCCAAGTACCACCTCTACCCTTTTTTTAAACACCTCCAGGGATGGCGAATCCACCCCCTCCCTGGGCAGCCTATTCCAATGTTGGATAACCCTTTCAGTGAAAAAAATTTTCCTAATATCCAACCTACACCTCGCCTGGCACAACTTGAACCATGATACAGATACATCATGAAATAATGGGGAACACTGAATCGCTATCTCCTTTCCAAATGCTCAGAGATGATCTCTAATCAACCATTTTCCCACAAATGCATTACTCCTGATGCATTATTTATCTTTACTTCCTACAAGCTTAATGCCACTGATGACGGGTCAGACTCTGATCTGGCTGTAGAAATACCAAAAGGAGGAGAAAGCCTAAAGGCTCCATGAGGACCTGCGCAGCCCATTAACGCCATCGTGTTTTTCCTTCAGCAATCAGCTGCAACAACCGCCACCAGTCCTCAGTGCCACCTGACATCCTCAGCAGGGAGGAGAAGCCATCGCATCCAGGATTAAGACGGAATAATAATACTTCAACAGGCTGACTGTTCGGGAGGTTATCCTCACCATACTTGAAATCCTGCAGCTTTTCGATAATAAGCACAGATCTTCCAGGCCAGCACAGGATGAAATACTTTGTTTTTTGCCTTAAAACTGCAAAGCAGCTAGAATTAAAAACACTCCGGCAGCATTAATAACAGCAACTACTTGGAAAAATAGTATTTTCAAAAATTATTTCTCCCCCCCCCCAAATTAGGTTTTACCCTGCATCTGTCTATCTATATCAAGGAAAAAAAACCAACTTTTTTTTTCTTTGGCTTACTCACACATTAATTATGTACTGGCACTCTTACAAATCTAAACATACGCACTGCCTAGCAGCTTTAATCCTGAATTATTTCTCCCTTTCCTGCAATACAAAGCTTAACTTGACTAGAAAAGGGGCAGACTGTTCAAACAAGCAAGCTGTTCATTTGTAATTCAGACAAGGAACATTCTTAAAGTTCTCGTGTTTATTATGTTTCTACCCTCTGAGAATCGCAGAATTTCGGGCACCAGAGCTCAAGACCTGAAGGAATGAATTAAACTGACCTTAAAAAAACTCAGTCCTTCAGGGAAAAAGATGTAGGAAATACTTAGCTACAAAAATAGTGTCTTTTCTTGCAAAACATGTGGCGCGAGCGTGTTTATTAACAAAAATCACCGTTTCCTACCAGGTTGCTACCACTTCCACTTTCTGAAAGCTGCCTGGGATGGCAGAGCCTTCTGTAACGCCCTGGAGGAGGCGAAGGGACAGCGCAATTAAGACATCGGTGCAATTCAGAGGACGGAGAGCTCCTTGGCAGGATAAAGTGCACTTACAAAGCAGCGCTGCATTTGCCCCTCTGTGGATCCTGCAGACACCTCTTCTAGCAAAGGCTGGCGACACACAGACCTGTCACACCAGGAGGCAACAACCCACACGGGTGAGAGAGCAGCTTCAAGGAACGCTCGATGGTTCCCAAAGTCAGCCTGCACAGATGTCCGCGATGCACAGCGAGCTAATGCGTTTTCCAAAGTGGAAAAAATAGGTTACTTAAAAATAGGTCCTTAATCCAAACAAACAAGCATCCCGATACTATTTCATAACGATAAAACGAACAAGCATAGACAATTCACATACAAAAACACACGCAGTTATCTTAATGACTTCCTTGTGTTCCTCTGACGATTTTCATATCGATTGTCGAGGTGGGCACTTCGCCCTGTAACTGCCAGTAAAAACAAATATTCCAACTGGGCACAGCCATGCCATCGCTCTGGTTATCGCCCGGCTCGCCAGCCCCGCAGCAGGGGCGGCTCAGGAAAGCTCACCTCAATGCACAACTGCACCCGCCCCACTCGGCAGCTAACGGGTTGGTATTTATTTAGTTTTAGTAAGTTAAAAGAGTAATTCACCAGTAACACTTCCACCCCGGCGCCCAGCACTCAGCTCACGGGTGAGTCACGCTGGCAGAACACTGTTTTTTAACTCACGGGCTCACAGTCTGAGGCAGGAGCTTCTCAGGGCTCACGTGTACTGCAGGAGTAACGGAGCAGTGGCTTAATTAAGAGTCCATCGCCTATGCCTGCCTGAGGACCGCTAAAAAAACGAACCGGAGTTATGGAGGTGCCAGAAAAGCAATCACGCAGGACCACAGGGGCTGATTAAAATGGAGGGAAAGGGAAAATTGAAGTCTGCCGGAGAGACCCACTTGGATGCGATCACACAAGCAAAAGCAGATGGGTCAGCAAGATGGCCATTGCCTACACACCCATAAAACATCTCTCAAACTCCAGAAGCAAACTAAAGTCCTCAGGGCGGGAGGTGAGGAAACAGAAGGTCCCGAGGGCTGTACTGTGTAACAGGGAGAGAGCGTAAAAGAGGCCAAAAAGCCACGTTATTAATAGCACTTGACTATGATACAATGAAGGGTGATCGAGTCTCCTTTTCCAGCCGTGGACCAGAGGCGTTCCCAGCTCCCGCTGCAGCCCATCGGCAGCTGAAGCCCTGTCTCCGCTTCCAGCACAGTCCTGCCGCGCTCAGCCGGCACCCGCAGTGCGGCCAGGGCAGACGTACCCCCCGGGTACCGCGGGGCTCGCTCCTCTGCGGGAATCCCACAGCTGCCCCAGCAAGAACCACGACGCCCCGGTCTGCTGCTTGCTCTCTGTCGCTTGCTCTGCCTCCTGACGAGTTTATTTCTCCCTACCTAGCTTTGTTTTCAAAGTACAGCTAATTAATGAAGTTAACAGGTTTTTCCAACACTAATAGGTTGTGCAATGAGGACGTTCAAAAACACAACGCAAGGCCGGTTACATGCAAGGAGCTGAAGGCAGCAGAAGGGTAACCAAGCTCAGCACAGACAAGTGCCACCGCCGGCACCTTTTTATAGTCAGCGCAGCCTCCAGTTTAATAAGCAGAAGGAGAATTTTTAGAAGCAGAGGGATAACCTCACGGAAAACCGCTGCTTTTCAGACTGCTCATACAGCCTCCTTTTAACAAATCCATGTGGAATCACACCGGGATACCCTTCTGCTTCCTTTCCCTCACCAAAAACCAGGCAGATCTTGAAATAAACTCACTGCACGATAACGCAGATCCCCCTGTGGCATTGGTCTAAAGCACAGCGTGCGCCGGACAGACATCTGTGCCCTGCCCGGGGGAAGAGGAGGTGAGAGCACTTCGCAAGGAGAGAATTACGCTGTACCTACATACACCAGGCAGCCCCTGAGCCAAACACAAACCGAGCAGGCAACAGAAAAGCAGATTTTTTTTCCTTTCTTACTCCCTTTTAGATGAGGCACACTCCACTGCACCATGACCATCAAAGCATCACAGACCCTGCCGGCCACACCATGAGGGTGGTCAGGAGACTGCACCACACATTTATCGTTTCCTTCCCCGCTCCGAGAGGAACAGACAGACAGCAGGATTGCTGCTTTGGACTTCCCANCCACGTTTGGTCTTTTTTTTTTTTTTTTCTCCTGTGGGAGTTCATTCCAGGACTGCACATTTCAGGAGGAATCCAAGTTACACCTCGACCCACACGGTGTGTGATGGCACAGCCCCACACAGCCAGAGCCGCTCCAGGCTGCCACAGACGGCAGGGGACAGACAGACGGGGGAGAAAAGAGGATTTGGCAATGAAGACACCAAAAAGGCTCAACAACCGCATTCAGCCTCTGTGTCCAGTCACATGCGAGGTCTGTCTTCTCCCGCAGGCATCTGTGGGAGTCGGGCAGGACACGGGTTCCCCGGATCCCCCGGATGCTCAGGTCTGCGCTCCGACAGCTCAGCCTCCCCCGCCTAGGATTTCCAGGCCGTCAAAGTTAAAGGCAAGTTCTTCTCTCCCACCGGGATGCGGTGAGGGCAAAGGCCATAATTAGCTTGGAAAGTCTGAAGACAAGCTTTATATGTACTTTTGCCGGCACAACTCCTGAGAAAACAAATCCCCCGGAGAGCTCACCTCCGCCGCTCCGCTCCAGCCCCATGGCAGCAGAGAGCATCCCAGCGAGCTCCACCAGCAATGCTGCCCGGTAGAAAATACTACCTGGGAGGCATGCAAGGCATGAAGAAAGTTGCTTTTCAAAGCAATAAATAAATAATAATAAATCCATGCTCCGATCCAGCTGAGCATCGCTCCAAGCTCCTGGGCCAACACAGGGAACAGGACCCACAGGCTGGAGCCAGGAGCTCCCCGGCAGCGCTCCCAGCCCGAGCGCGTGCCCATCCAGCCCCGCTCCTCTCCCACACCAGGCTGCGCTCTCACGCCAGAAGGCGACAATTTCTCTAGCTCTCAGAACGGTGATTCCTCGAGATGAGTTTCATTCCTAAATGACGTAAAGGCTGCGCGCTCCCCTGCCTTTCCCAATCAAGAACATTGACTATTTCCTGGCAGAGTATTCCAAATATGCTTCGAAACGACTTTTTCTCCCTTCCACTGAGATTTCTTTGAGCTGCCCAGCCCCAAGCTGCTATTTGCACGTGCAAATTCTACTCCGGCAAAAGTGCGTACCTAGAAAGAACTAAAGCAGCTAAAGCAGAAGGCACAGTAGCAAAATCCTTCTCGTCCTGGAGACAAAGACTCCTTTAAAAAGCATTTCATCGTAAAGCAAGGAAAGCATAGCAGGTTATTGTATTTCACGAACGCCTCCAGGTCTGTGGGAAAGACGGGGTTGGAAGACCTACTGCAGGGAAGGTGCGTTCTGACAAGCGGGATCATGTACATCCTCCAGGCTGCGGTCCAGGGCAGGCTACAGGAGGATTCGGAGGTTTCCAGCACCCTAACAGAGGGGATGAAACCCTGCCATGGTTCTGTTTATACAGCACCGGGAGCTTAACGAACATCAGAGTGCAGCCAGATCAACAGTATCTCAATTAGCTGCTTGTATCTTGACACCACTGGTTTTATGCTGACCTGCTGACCTCCAACGACAAGACTTTTTCTAAAGGCAACTCATAAAAGCATCTTCCTCGCTGCAGTGGATGAAATCAGAGGTTCTGGCAAAGGAATAGAGGACAAATGTGGATTTTGGCATCGTGGTGGGTGACGCAAACTTCAGCACCATGAAATAAACGCACTAACACAACATTTTGTTAACTAAGCAACTAGAGCTGATAATATTTAAATTGGCAGATAAGGAAGTAACCATCCACTTGTGTTCCCACCTTGCAAGGTTAGCACGTCGAGCTTTCAAAAGACACCACTAAGGCCACGTTCTCTTCACACATCAAAAGATTTCACTGCAAGTTCCAAGTCCAAAACCGATCATTTCCCAAGCTAGAGATTTTGAGCAAAGCATTAACTTTCAATAAACCCCTGCATCTCCGAATGACAAGTACAGGAGTTCTCAGTGGCAGTGCTTGCACGCAGCATCCTCACCCAGAAATACATTTTTTCCCCCTGTGAAATTAATCACTCATTAAAAGCTTGTGGTTGTAGCCTCCCTTCATCACACTTACTTTGTTAAACATCGATGTTCCTTGTTCTTATGTGCAGCTTGGGCTCAAAGTGCTACAGGCAAACATAATAACCCTGAGCACATGCGTTCAGGTTTTGTTTTGATACCGTCTTAATATTTTTACAATTTCTGTTCTGGTAACACACCAAACTCCCCGGGCTGGGGTAAGAATCCCACGTGTTAAACACCACTTGAACAAGAGCAAAGATGACTCCAGAAATCTTGTGATGGAGGAATCAAGACAGGGAAGCGGCAGACAGGCGCAGGGGGAATGAGAAAGGAAGGGGAAGAGGAGCAGTTGTGCCATGGCATGAGTAAATGCCAAACCCTGCCCTGTGCCACCACCGCACCGGGGGGGCCCAGCCCCTCACCGGCCCCCCGGGCGCAGCACTGCTTGGGTACACAAGGTTCACAGCGCCCAGAAAACGAGTCCATCTCATCACATTACCCAGAGCCCATCTTTTAACTGCTGCAGGGAAGAGAGACAAGGAAAATCCACACCAGGATCCCCAGGGATGCCAGAACGGGGACCCAAAGGAGACCCCAGACCTCCTCCAGCACAGGCAGAGTGTGGCAGGTACGGCCCCGCACCCCCACGGGTGCAAGGTCACAGAAAGCATTCTCCATATAAAACGAAACAAGGCTCAGGGGAACGCAGACTTGTACCATTTCCACATTATCGCACAGCAACGGAGCAGGTACGAATCCAGCAAAGCAGACAGCTGCAGGTGAAAGGTATGACCACGAAGGGAACCAGGAACGAAGCCCAGCCCCGTCACACTCAGTTTTCCTTGGATCTCCTACCAACACACCTGAAGTCCAACCTGAAGGTCCCCAGCGTAAGCAGCAGCAATGACATCTCACTGTCCACCCGCGCTGGCCTGCACAGAAGGCAGTCAAGTCAAAAACATTAAAACAACCTCACTGATACCAGTTAAGAGGATTTCATGAAAAACAGGCTATCCAGCAAGCTTACTAAGCGTATTAAGATAAAAATTTAAAAACTTTTGACCAAAACCACTGATGGTACACATAAGACTTTTGTAAAACATTTGACATAACCCCAGACTGTGTTCTGATAAAGACTACCACCAGCAGAAAAAATGAACAAAACCGGCATTAAATAGGTTAGACATGGGCAACCGACAGATTACAGCAAGTAACTGGAAAAACGAAAAAAAAAACCTACCGCCTGAAAGTAATATTTGTAGTAATGTCCGTGAGGAGCCTCTCTTGCCCCTTTTAGAGGGGGGGGTGTATGAAAGATCCCAGGGCTGGAAGCTGCGGCTAGTCAAATTCATGCTAAAAATAACCGCCGGCGGGTGAAAACAATAACGGCAGGGTGACTGTCAGCACATCCTGCGCAGCGGCGGGGGACCGGCCACCGGCCGCCGTCTTCGTGACACCGCATTTTACTGAAACATGTGCTCCAGCGCAAAAATAGGCTGTTGGGAGCTGATTCGGGAGGTCGACCACCTTTCGGAGTCTGCGCTGCTCCGGGGGTCGGACGGTGGCCTGGCCGTCCCTACTTGGCTCCGAAACACACACCGCCTCCGTCCCTAGGCCTTGCGAAATGGCTCCTGCGCTTTTGAGTGTAACCGAACTTAAATCTGAGATAGGCAGGAAAAGATTGAAGATTAAGCACTTGCGAGCAAGGCTTGCCTTCAAACAAGTCAAAGCCAGGAGAAAATCTGATTTTCCCTGGAGTTCAGTCACCGACTCTAATTTTCCTCCATGAATAAAATTACCCATTTCAAACTCTTACGTAAATAAAAATAATCTTAGGAATCAGAAACATATACTAATCCTGGATAAAGCAGGTCAATGCATCCCTTGAGCGTGCACAGGAATCTAAGCACCCGAGCCGAAGGAGCAAACACTGCTAAAACTCCCGCTTCAGCTCTTTACAAACACCACTTCCCTGCAACTCCTGAAAAATTCCACTGTTCCAGGGAAAAGCGACCGGTCAATTTCTTTAACTGTTAAAATCATGCGATGCCAAAAAAAAAAACCCTTTCACTTTCGACAACCCGTCAGAAATGAACCCTTTCACTTTCAAAAATCCGTCAAACACCTACCTCCGCTTCACGGTGAGAGCCCGTGCTACTGCAGACGGGTGTGCAGCCAACACAACCCTCATTTTCTGCTTCCAGGGAACACGTAAGGAAAAGTGTCATGTGCTGAGGATATTCACTGCGCTGAACCGCGAGCAACAGCTCTAAAAGCTAAAAAGCAAATGGCCAAGTGATCTCAGAGGACGCATTAACTTCAAGCTGCATTAGCAGAGTGCAAGGAGCAGCACCGAGCTTCCCAGCTACCCCGAGGTGCAGTTAGGCTGCGAGTTACCCGCAATCCGAGCGGACAAATCCCTTATTGACCACGTTCACCTGCACATTTTGGGTCTCAACCTGTCACCGGCAAGGTGCCACGTGCTGCTCTGCAGGCTTTTAAACCCAGAAGTAACCAGAACATACCAAGAGTCATGAAAAGCAGCTCTTCTGCAGGAAAAGCCCACCTGTAGGTGATTTTATTAGAGAGGAGGTCTCTGGACTGCTCCCTGCCTGCCCTGCTCTGCTCTGCCTCTGCTCAGAGAGAAGAGCAAGTCAGCAGCTGAATCACCAGGGCTGCCACACTTCTGCAGGGCCTCCAAAAATAACTCATTTGGAAATTCCTTGGAGGCATAAACCTTGCTTCATCAGGACTGCAGAGATCCAGTTTCCTTAATGGAGCAGACTGGATGTGAACTGGCCTAAGGATTTAGGACCACATGCAAAGAATATAAAAAGCAACTTCTTACGGAACAGCTAGCTATTAAGGAAGAAAGAAAAACAAAACAACCAACAGTAAGTCACATAAATCACCACGTCGCCAAGATGAAACAATCTGCCTGCCCAGGAATCAGACGCCGAGTTCCCGATCGTTCGCCTGATACTGCGGTTCCAGGGACTTGCCCTGTTCTCACCACCCAGCTCTGTACACAAAGCGAAATGCCTTCTTAGCAACGCCGCTGCGGCAACTTTCATCTGTATTAACGCGAACACCCACACCTGCACCTTCCACTGCAACCAAAAACCCTCGGTGAGCTCCAGCCCTTGCTAAGGCATCGGCCCGAACAGCTCGGCGAGGGAGCAGCCCTGCGCCCACGCAGAGCCAAACGCAGCACCTCCCTGCCACAGGGAGGGTGCAGAGGTGCTCACCGCCTTTTTTCACCGCCCTGGACCGGTGCGTGTGGAAGCCCGCGCCAAGCGGGACCCTCCGGAGCGGACTCAGGCGGCGGATGATGGCGGCGGAGGTGCGAAGCCACCCGGATGCTGAGAGCAAGTCTCGCTCAGAGGGGCTGGCCCCCACGCACGGCTTTGGTGGGAAACCCGTTGATTTCTTCACCTGCGCCGCTCACAGGACACAACTCCCTGGGGGGCTTTTTTGGTCAGAATGCAAGAAGCTGTGGCTGCCCCATCCCTGGAGGTGTTCAAGGCCAGGTTGGACGGGGCTTGGAGCAACCTGGGCTGGGGGGAGGTGTCCCCACCCAGGGCAGGGGGTGGCACTGGGTGGTCTTCAAGGTCCCTTCCAGCCCAAACCATTCCGCGATACGAACTCGGCGCTGCTGCAACGAACAGGCACGGAGCTGAGGATTGCTGTTTCACTCCCGACAATTAAAAGCACGTTTTGTCGCGCAGGCTGCCAGCTCTGACCTCAGGGACTGTCACAAGGACACACCGCAGGCACCCGGGGGGCTCGGGCTTCTGCCTTTTTTTGCTGGGTCGTTGGCTTTTGGGGCGGAGGGGAGGGAAATAAGGGGGGGGAAAGGCACAGCCGCCTGTTGGGGCTTTGCTCCCTCCACTCCTCAGGGCTGAG
>RSEF01000027.1:5264187-5274785 GCA_003993805.1 Himantopus leucocephalus
TGGGTGAGCTCCAGAGGGCCCTTCCAACCCTGCCCAGTCTGGGGTTCTGTGTAACCGCGTGTTCTCTCTGCTCCTCTCCAGAGGTATCTGCTGCTCCCTGGTGCAGAGGGCACCAGTAGACCTGATGTTGGGAGGAGCGGTGTAGGAGGTCACAGCCTGGCTCTTTGTCACTGCCTCTGTGGCAAAGGTGCTGCACTATGGAGTCAGATTGGGCCAATTCAGTGCAAAGGGAAAGAAATAATCTCCCACCGTCTGGCTAAAGGGCGGCTGGGGGCTCCCGAGGCCGCCCTGGCCTGATCTGCCCACACCCTCAGCGCAATTACGCGCCGGGTGTATTACAGGGAGCGGATTAAAAAATATATTTAAAGGCAACTGTGTCTGTAAGTGGTGTTTGCAGTGTCCAGCCCGGAGCAGCCGGGCCTGACCGCTGCAGTTAGCATTCCCGCAATGGGAACGGATGATAATAAATAATCCCCAAACGTCTTTTTGGATTGCTGTACATTTTGGCTCAAGGGTTCCTTCCAGTTTCACTGGGCACAGAGCCACGCAGCAACCTTTAAAATCATACATCTGAAATACCCTTTTTCAAGGAAACTGCCTATTCTGCTGCCCATAAATGCTTTTGGCTTACCGCAACATTGCCACACCGCTAAGGGACGCTTTGAAATGTCCGATTTTATCAGGAAATGCACCATATAAACTCCCTTCCTTTAAATTCCTTGATCTCACTTTACAATCTTTCCGACGTTTTATTTATTATCAGCGGTTGTTTTTTCCTTCCCTTACATCCCTGGGTAAACAGTGTTTCACACCGCCAGCGCAGCCCCCGTCCTTCCCCAACGGCTGTGCGGTTGCGGTGGGGAGGGATCTCCCGGCAGTTCGCCTTTTTCCTGGCTGGTAGAATTCACCATCGGTGAGGTACTCGACAGACGGCATTTATGAGCAGGAGGACATCCAGCACGGCTATTACTGCACACACATCACCACTGCAAGACTCCAGCTGGAGGGAGCAGGTGGGAGCAATGTTGGGGATCCCCGACCTGCGTTAGGTCCCTCGAGCTGAGCATTTTCTCTCCCGCAGGATGCTCGGGCAGTTAGAGAGGGCTGCGCCGTCACAGACACTGTAGGGAGGGTGAAGCGCCAGGGCTGCGGGCGAGAGGAAGGGTTTTGGCAGTAGAACAAGTGCCTCTACGCTCCGGTCCCTCGTTTGCAGCCTGCGCTCCGAGCACACCCAGCTTTGACGATGTCCTTCTACGGGGTTTGCAACCCTGGTAAGCTCAACCCTGGGTCAGCAGGATAAAAGGTGCTGTTCGGGGCGAAGCATCTCCCTTGGAAAAATGGCACATGGGCGTGCGCATCTCAGAGCGACCCCGCGCTGGACCGCTCCGTCCCGTCCCGTCCTGTCCCATCCCATCCCGTCCCGTCCCACGGCCCCGCTCCCGCAGCTGGTTCATGCCTGGTTGGAAAGGAGGTGCTGAGCAGATGGAACCCGACGGCGGTGCTGGGCTGGCCCCCAGGAAACAAGGCGCTTCCATCGCACTGACACCTTTCGCTAACGTTAACTTGCTCAGCAATACAGAAATAAACGTGAAGCTGTTTGTGTGTTTTAACTCGCCGTCCCGTTTGCCCCAGGCTGGACGAGGCCTCTCTGGCCCAGAGTGAAGCAATTCTTTCGCAGCGGGGATCGGGCTGTTACTGCCATTGGCACTTACAGAGCCAAATTGAAATCCTGTGTTGCGTTTCTCGTGTTGCTTTCAATCTGCAGCACAGACACTCACGTCTCAGTGCTTTTCCATGTGCATTGTGTAAGGCACCCGGAGATGGCCCGGAGGGGCCAGTTGCTATAGAAAAAGGCTTGTTTGTGCAGCACTGTCAAACTCCTCCCCGAATGCTGAAGCAAACGCGAGCGCGGAGGTATTGCGAGACCCCTCAGAAAAAAACCACCATTCTCTTTTGGCTTTGACTTTGCTGGCTTTGCAGTCGAGCCAAGATGCTCAGTGGCGCTTTTGCCGAGCCATTACATCCTCTTTGTGCTCTCCGTGTGCAGGGGAGAGTAACGGGAAAAGGTTAATGAGGTGGACAGAGGGCTTGTCAGCACAGCAGGGTGTCTTGCCCTACCCTGACGGATCACAAACTACCCCCTGTGTTGTGCAGGTGTAAAAATCTGCTTGCATTAGGGCTCTGCTATCCCGATTACAGCCCGGGTGAAGCTGAACTTACTGAGGATGGTTTGTATTTAAGCAGCACTGCCTGTGAGAACCACACGCCGTGC
The DNA here is from genome assembly GCA_003993805.1 of Himantopus leucocephalus. Taxonomy (NCBI): domain Eukaryota; kingdom Metazoa; phylum Chordata; class Aves; order Charadriiformes; family Recurvirostridae; genus Himantopus; species Himantopus leucocephalus. The sequence goes on from RSEF01000027.1 coordinate 5,266,460, forward strand.
GGGTGTACTTACACTGAAGTGAAAAATCCCACCACGAACAAGCCTCTGCGTCGCCCTGGATTTTCCCACCCTGAAGGCCCCAAACATTATTAGCAACAACACATCCCCAACCTCCGTGAACGGTTACACAGTCGTGCGGGTGGGTGAGACCATGGTAACGCACCTCCTCCAGGGTGGGATGGGATGGGCTGGGCGGTTGGCAGCCAGTAAATGCCACTTTTTTGTTGGCAGGAGAAAGCAGAGGGAGATGGGGAGGGGTGGGAGACAGGCTGGGGGCTGCGCTGGTCACAGTTGGTAGCCAGAGATGGCCGAGGGACAGCGAGGCGGCCACAGGACTGGCTGGAGGATGCCATTCCTCCCCGGCCCGCTGCAGCCCACCTTCGGACGGCCGCTGGCTCAGGGCACGATCACTGGCAAAAGAGCCGTGCCAGTAACAGCAAGATGCGCAGGGGCTGTTTGCAGAACAGATCAACCTCCTCAACAGAAGCAAGTTGCAAAAATAAAGAGTGAAAATTTATTTCCAGAACAAGAGAAGCAGACAGCCATATAGTCAGGATCATGTAGCTTTGTAAATGCACGGCTACTTGTTTCTGGAATTTAAGCAAAATAAACACACAGATATCAATGAGCTGACCCGACATGAAAGAGCGTTTTCAGAGGAACAAATATTAGTTATGAACAAGACCTGGGAGTGCTTCCCTGGAATGCACCTGAGCAAATGAGGAGAAAAGGTTAAAAAAATCCCTCTATTTGTAACCTCTGCCTGGAACTGAAGATTCGTTTCTTGCGTAACTGGAGGGAAGGCACCGAGTGCCTCTTAGCTAAAGTGGACCTGTCTGTGCAGAGCAGATTTCTCCGAGCATGGCCCTACCCAGGACGTGCTCATAAAAGACAAAATATTAACCTGACAGCTAAAAAAGAACAGATAAAGTTTGCGAGCTGGCCTGGCCAAGCAGCTGCTCTGCCCAATTGCTCTCGGGGAATGCTCTGCCCTGTGTCCTGTGTGATGCTCTGCGCCCACCTCCCGCTCACCACCGGCTCCGGAAAACCTCGCAGAAGTCTGACACGTGAGAAGTGAAGCGGCACCATGCCCAACACAGCAGAAATGACACTGGAAGTCGACCGAGCAGTGAATCTGGGCAGGAAGAAGACCGCCGCTATCCTCCTCCCTCCTCCTCCTCACCCCTCCAGCCTTCCTCCCTCCTCCGGGGGCTGTCAAAAATGAAGAAAACACGATAAATGCTGAAATACTTATCTGAAAAAGCCACAGAGGGCTATGACCCTCCTAGGATTGACAGCACAACTGTTACAGACAGAGCAAGTCCCGGCAGCTCCCAGGGAAACCTTTGAGGGATGCCTGACCTGCTTCGTACTTGACTGGATCTCGGCCAGGCTGCCAAGTGGTGCGGGGCAGGGGAGAGGAGCACGAGTACCCACCGAGGCCTGGAACTGGGTCCTGCTGCCACCTCCACCACCCCCAGAGACACCCCGACCTGAGCCAGCCCCTTCTTTAGCTGTGGGAGCACGTGGGCATGGCGTCTAGCACTGTTCCAGCCCGGAGCATTCACCAGCATTCGCGATGGTCCCAGTGGGGCGGACGTGGGGACAGACTGATGCCGGGGACACGCTGGGGCAGGAGGCAGCCCGTCACACCTCCACTAAACCCTGTTACTGCAGGGCTTGTTTTAACAGCCACGTGCATGCTGCGGAGACCTCACCGCTTCCCCGAAGCCTCCCTCAGGTGAGTCACCCTTTTTCTTGGATCAACAATCCAACAATGCCTTTCCTCAGAAGAGTGACGAGGCCCTTCGGTTCCCCCAGGGAACGTTAATCAGCCTCCTCTTACTGAAAAAGGACCTTTTGTTTTCTAGACCTTACAGGCAAGGTTTTTGTTGACGGAAAGTGCAAGTTGCCGCAGAAGCCATGCCATGGCCGGGAGCAGCGGTCAGAGTCAGAGACGGCCACGGGCCGGGCGAGGGAAAGGACCGTCTCCCTCCGTCCCGCGCGCATGGCCGCACGCTCCGCGCTGGGGAGTGTCCCCAGCCGACAGAGGGGTCTGCGCAGGAGGGGATCGAGAAGCAACTGCTCCGGGCCGGAGCGTGCCAGAGGCGCGGGCTGGGTTGCAGCAGAGCTCCCCGGATCTGTCTGCACACGCCGGGTGGTGCGAGGTCTTCGGCAGCCAGCGAGGGGAAAACCACTGACGTCAACGAAATAGGATGAGGTCCTGCTGCTGCCCTGCGCGGGCAAAGCGGAGGGGGCAGCACCGGGTGGTTCCTACAGCCTCCCTCAAGGAATTACCTTGCTGTGGAGGTGGAGCACTGAGAAAAAGCCTTTTTTGGCCAGTGCTGCGTGACACTGGTAGTTTACCATGTGCAAATGAGCTACAGACAAGCCCAGAAGACGACTGGCATCTAAGGGCTCCCTGCCCCCCAGGGGCACGGGGGGGGGGGTGTTGTACAGACGTCACTCAGCACATAACGGAGCCTNCACTCAGCACATAACGGAGCCTCCCGAGCCACTGCCACCCAGGATGCACATCTTCCATATCCCTGGGGTGTCTTTTCAGAGGTCAGGGACATTAAAGCAAGCAAAAGAGCAGAGGACAGCTCTCTGCAGCATGCCTCTGCGGCTTCCATTTTGCTCTCACAGTTGCAAGGAGTTAGAGACTGGATTCTTCCTTTCTCAACAGCAAGCCCTGTTCCTGAGGCAGCTTTTAAATGATCACGTCCAGCGAGGAAACCTTGCATGGGGAATAAGTGCCTCCACATTGCTGTGGGGTGTGAAGCTGCAGGAGGGCAGGAGCGGGCAGCGCAGGTTGTGCCACGTGGTAGCACCCATCCCTCAGAAGCTGAGACGTCAGGGTCCAAAACTTTCCTAAGAAAGATGCTTCTAGGATCCGCCCCGGAGACAACCGTGAGCAATCCCACATTGGTGTGAGACACAGAATGAATCACGGAGCCACCTGGCTCTCCAGCAGAGAGGCGTTTTAGCCTGTGCCGAGTGACACCATCACCTTGCAGCTAGTCATCACAGACTTGTGATGGTCCTGGAGGCCACCTCTGCCAGCAGAGCCCTGGGGGACCCTCAGCTGGGTCGTTCGAGGGAGTTCTGCAAGGTGGGGTTCTCAGGTACTGGAGGATCTTCCCAGTGCCTGTGCCAGACACCTGACACTAACTCAACAAGGACAGCCTGGTGCAAAGGCACAGGACTGTGGGCTAACAGATCTTCCAGTCCCGGTGTGGAACCGTAACATCATGTTTCCAGAGGAGCAGTGACGCTCCCTCCTCTCTTGCTGCTACAGCCGAGGCTCTGGGAGTCTGTTTCTCTATCCAGTAGTCCCCATGACAGTCCCAGGCTTTGCTCCCAGCCAGATGGAGCCAGAACATGGATGGACACCTCCAAGGAGCACGTTAGCAATGGTTCCATAGGTACTTCCACAGTCCTTCTGTATGTCACCAGTGCCACAGGGCTGTGGAGGTGCTGCCTGAAAAACCCCACACTTGGAGCCATTCCAGTAACCATCAGTGCTAAATCCCAGGGGTTTCCAGAGGAGACTTGTCCTGGTCGCTCCCAGGCTGAGCTGCCTGGCAGCAGAGCTCTGCCGGTCCCAGTAAGCCCAAAGCAGTTTCATCATTAAAAGCGTACGGCGGTTGGAGCTCTCGGCCGGCGGCTGGCTAGCCCGGCGGCAGCGGCGGTGCTGGGTGAAGCCTGCGGAGCTTCTCGGTGAGCGGGGGCTCTCTCGGAGGAGAAATCCTGGAAGTGTTTGTGTTCATGTGTGCTCAGAGATACAGAGGCTTCTCCTCTGCAGAGCAAGATCCTAAGGGCTTTGTTTCCCCATCAGTGCAAAACCCCCGGCCATCTGAAGGAAACTTTTCCGTTTCAAAGTGAGTTACTTTGGGAGGGACCCCCAGAGCTCCTCTCTCCTGTGCACCCCGGCGGCTTGCAGAAGCTCCTTGGCATTTAGGCACTGGCCTGGATCACGGCCCTCTCAAGTACCAGCAGAAGCTGGTATCTGCTGTGGCACGTGGGGCGCACCGCTCTGCCCTCCGCCAGGCCTGCGGGCAACCCGCCAGCGAGCCACGGAGCCGGGCAGCGGCGAAGCTGCGAGCACAAACCACTGGAGAAACCAGAGCGTGGCCAGCCGTGAGGGTGAAATCCTGCAGTCTGGCTGGGCTCGGAGTCGAGAGCTCGTGCGCCGTGGGTAGTTGCAGGCAAGATTTCGGGAAAGACGATTAGCTGGGCCGTTCACCCTGTAACTGCTGTACAGAAATCCTGTGTGATGGCCCCTAAGCCCAGACGGCAGCTGGGGGATGAAGACATCACACCTGTCTGCGTGCGCCCTCGTTTGCGCTCCAGCGACCTCTCAGCAGAAGCATTTCTGCACACACCGACAGCACTGCACGAGGAGGGACATTAACCTCCGAGCTATAGCTGTTGACAGCTTTCTAGTTGAAATAGTCATGGAAAAGATTTCTTCTCCAGGGTAAGAGATTTGCCTGAGGTTTCATGGTGGGTGGAAGAAGAAAAGGAAATGCAACCCAGCTCTTCCCACTCTGCCTGGCCAGCGGACTGTCCTGCCCACCTCAGAGCTGCAGTTTAAACTAATACCACTGATTTTCCCTTTCCCGGGAATGAGACTCCTGCAACTCCAGGGCATGGAACCGTGAAACGGCTTTTGTCTTGGAGCTGGCGTCTTTGTTATCAAGGTGAAGTCAACGAGAACAATGGCTTTCCACACTTGCTTTTCCTCTCCATAATCAGAATTGTTTGCTCAGGCTGCAATGCCCCAAGCCAGCAACTGATAGGGGTTGGCAATTCAGGTGAATTGCACCCATATTTGTTCAACGTAAAGCCTGTAAACCCCACTGCAGCGAGGGTAGGGAGAGGATTCTGGGCACAGCCAGCAACATTAATTACAGCTCTTACTGCTAATGGCACTGCTGAGCAGGAACGAAAGAAGGGACGGAACAGGAAGGGGAAAGGTAAAGCCAATGTGTATTGAGGGCCTCCGGATGGGTGCAGCAGCAAAGGGCTAGAGAAGAATAGGCCAATTATTGTGGGTTTATTGGGATAAAGTGGGCAAGGATGGTGAGATAGGTGGGAATCATTCGGAGCTGGAGGGCTGCCAGGGGCTGTGAGTGGGACAGGGCAGTGCTGAGGGCGTGCGGCTACCTCTCTGCAGCTGTGCACAGGTAGGCACATGCATGTTTCCACCTCACAACAGCTAAAATCCACGGAAATCTGTAGCAGCCTTTGAGGGACTGAGGATTGAGCGCTCTCTCAGCAGCTGTTCCCAGATCTCCCCTGGCAGAAGTCGGGATACGCTCTCAGGATGCGTTTTCCACGCCGAGCCATGTGCTGGCCACGCACAAAGCGCTACCTGGAAAGTGGCATCTTCCCCTCGGACCCCTCATAGCCTGGGCATGCATCACTGCATCGGGGCTTCGCCAGGTGCCGCCTTCGCCTTTGTCTGCAGCCCAGGGAAGCAGCCGGCTGCGGGGTGGGCTTCTGTGTGTCTCGCATTCCGGGGGACGCAGAGACAATGAAGCCATGGTTTGTCCGACTGGCAGCATTGCAAAGGGCTGACTCACAGCTGCTGACACTTGTCACGCTGAAAGCATTTTGATATTTATGGAAGGCTGCTCACATCCGCAGTGCAGGGTGCAGCAGGGCCAAATGCTCGGCATGTTTGCTCCGTGCCTCAGTGCTGGCCTGGCTGCTGCCGCGGCCGCAGCGCTCCGGGACTGGAAGGGCACCTGCCCATGGTCGCCCACGGGCTCCGGGCTGGGCCATTTCTCAGTGAAAGAGTCACCTCTTTGTCCTGGCCAAAGCCCGCCAGATGAGTCCCGTCCATTCCCGTCCCACACAGTCCTGCAATACTTTCTTTTCAGGCTCTGCCCTTGGCTCAGGGGTGCAAAGAGCTCTCCAACTGGGACGGCCGTGCCGTGGCAATAATAACCCAACAGCACAGGCAGCTCACAGCAAAGCTCTGGTGCCCCTGAAACCCCCTCTGCAGGGCAAGCAAATGCCCGTCAGCCACCACTTTATTAAAAACCTCTTGGTTTTGATGTGGGGAAACCCATCGCTCCCTCTCTCTCAAGTCCGTGCCTCTGCTATTGTCCAAATCTGCAGGAAAAGGAAGAAGAGGCCCCGGTGGTTCCTTCCTGCTGGAGCCGGGGCTGCCAGCGGACAGGGCAGGTTCGGTGGGGCGGCTCTGCGTGCGCCTGGCTCCTCTCCACGCCGGAGCTGTGCCGCGAGCAGGCTCCAGCCTCCGGGACCGCCACACCACCACCTTTCACCAGGGCTAAATTCACGTCAAGGCTAAAGGAAAGGAAGCTGCTAATGGACTCTAATGGAGTTGCGGCGATTCTCCTGGGAGGCAGACGAGCTGTCCTGAAGAGAGAAAAAGCAGTGAGCAGATCACTAGCGCTTCCACGGTTGTTCTGGCTGTCGCTCTCGCACATCCCCTGGGGGTCACAGCTTCAACAGATTATAACGGAGGGAGATTTGCACCTCCAGGCATGACCACCGAGGCAGGCAGGATGGGAAATGTGGGTGGCAGTTGCCACCACTTTGGAGGACTTGGGCTACCTCATGTTCTGTCTCACCAGCACCCCGGTTCTGCCAGATAACACCGGCATGTTCCCCTGCAGAGGAGCTCTGTGGTGAGACTCCCTGCTGGAGGTGGCTCCTGACAGCAGGGATGGGCCTGACCCATGTGTCAGGGACCACATGCCGGCCTCTTTAATTTCTATTCTGCCATTAGGAATTTTCAGCGCTTTTCTCATGACACTGACAAAAAATGTGTCATGGGAAAACACAACAAACCAAAAAGAGATGCTCAGTATTTACAAGAACAAGATGGTTTGCCTCTGGTTTTGTTTGCTTCCCTGCATGTTTGTGAATTAGCACTTGCTCGCTTGCCTGTGTTCTCCCTCTCCCTCCTGCCCCTCACTGTGGACAACCCGTGATGTTCCAGCTCATCAGCCGCAGCACGAGGAAAGGATCAGCTCCGAGACCTAATGAACTGCTCCAAACTACAGTGCCCTTCTAGTGCACCGCATGCAGGTCATGGTCTATTTATTGCTTCATTTTAATACCAGAGGTGCTGCATTACTACTTCCTTCCCTGTTAATCCAAGTGCCGCGGTTCTGCGCTGCAGTTCTGTGCCAGCAAAACAGGCATGAGAATGAGCTCACGACACTGGAAATACATGCCCAGCTCCAGGCTCTGCTCACACCTCGGACTTCTCTCCTGTAACACACGCTTGGAGCTTGGCTCTCATTTCCAAAGGGTGCTGAGATCCTCAAAAAGTACCAGAGAAACAAAGTGTGGCTCTCCCACCTTGTTTCCTAGCTGGGCTTTCCCACCACGTTGTTCATGGTGTGCAGAAATGGAAATCCTGCCCCAGCAGCCACCGACAGGGCACAGGGAGCCAGGATTTATATGGCGCAAGCCTGTGTTTAAAAGAGAAGACACTGACTGCTGCCAAGAATGTGTTGTTTCTGGATGTCTTGGGCATTATCGGACTCCCTGCAGCAGCAGCAGCGACAGGGGAGGTTGTAACAGCATCCGCTTGGGAGGCATGAGGACATTCAAGCATCAAATTGAGCTTTTAGACCCTTTAAAAAAATAATGAAGGGCACTATGCTGTTCCACTTAAACCAAATAACATGACACGCAGCTCGGAGAAAGATTTAGAAACTTTTTTTGAGAAGAAAACACGTAAAAGGCTAATGAGGGCTTGATCCCTCCAGCAGGCTGGGGGTCCCTCATGCTCCTGCTGGGCTCAGCTCCCACCAGACCTCTTCTGCCCCAGAAGACGGCTATCGGTTGCCCCCTGCGCTCGCCTCGGGTCCGCCGGGGGATGCGGTGGTCTCCTGTTGCCCTCCAGTGGCAGCGGCTCACGGTCGTGGGAATCCGCGTCTCACCTGGCCGGCCCGGTATAACGGTAATTTCCCCCTGGTGTTTAATATGCGGCTAATGAACATGGGGCTAATGAACGTGCGGCGAACCCTCCCCGGGCGAGTACCGCCGCTGATGGTCTCTCCGGCTGCTCCCGCAGTATTTCCCAGCAGGGCAGAAGGCTGAAGCTGTGTGTGGTGACAGTCAGCTCTGCTCCATCACTCCTTGCCGGCGCTGCTGCAGGACCTGCCCTTTCCTGCATCTCCACATGAACCGCTCCACGAAGCGCCCTTCACCAGTGCCGACTGTGGAATGGGAATAGCCTGATTTTTCATGGACTCACAGAATGGTTTTGTTGGAAGGGACCTTAAAGCTCATCAGTGCCACCCCCTGCCCTGGGCAGGGACACCCCCCACCAGCC
>RSEF01000276.1:0-15361 GCA_003993805.1 Himantopus leucocephalus
TTAGTGGTGGTTTTGGCAGTGTTAGGTCGATGGTTGGACTCGACGATCTTAAAGTCCCCTTCCAACCTAGTCAATTTTATGATGCTATGATTCTGTAAGTACAACAATGCAGTTAATCATACACTTAGCCTAAAGAGCAGGTACCCGAGGTCATGTTACTCGCATGAGGGTCTTGTATTACTAAATGTTAAGGGCAGTACTGTGCATGGTTTCCCCATTGCACATCCACGAGTATCGATTAGGTTACCTTTGTTATCCATGCACTTGATCCCTTGAACTGGCAGCCATATTCTATTAGCTACAGTAACGGGGAGTTGGGCGTATTGTAAATGGGTTCTTCTTTCTCTGTTTATGGTGCGGTAATAAATAGACTCCAATCCACTCAACAGACTACTTGTGCTTGCTACCCCTGAATGTCAATAAAATGGAGTTTACAATACTGGCACCAATCCAATAGCAGTGTCCCTAACATAGCAGGATTCCCACTATGGATCCAAGTGGCTTGTTGTTCATATTAATTTATAATAAGATTTGCATGGTAACACAAGCAATGGCACTGCTGGTATTAGAAATAAATTTGTAAACACCAGCATACATTTCCTTGAAAATCTTCTGCAGTTTTTTCCAAGCATTTAGGCTAGTAGTCAAGGTATTGGCAGTTGTACCCGTTCCATTTATTATATCCACAGTCTGACCAATTATAGCTTGTTTGCTTAATGGTCCTAGCCTGGACACTTTGTTACTAGTGATTTCTAAGTTCACAGAATCCAATGCTCCTGTGCCCAGTCCAGCTGTTCCCAATCCCCTGGAAAGATCCCTAACTGTGCAGGTTTTCCAATGGGACTTGCACCATTGTTCATATATAGGTACTATCCACTGTGAGCAATTTGAATATACTTATGCAAATGTTGTCCCATCAAATCCGAGTGTAAAATTCAAATACTTCAGAGGTAAAAACTGCAAATCTTTTGGGAAATCCTTGGGTAACTGTTACTGGTGTAGTAGAGGCAGTGGGCATCAGGGAAATTTCAAATTGCATGCTGCCCACTGTGGCGCATGAGCCATCACCTTGATGGTTAATTAGCTCTAATAGTTCCATTCCCAGCAGGCATCACCATCCCTTGTTGTGTTATCTGACATTTTTGCATGTCTACATTTGTGTAAAAGGAAAAAATGAACAGGACCTTCAATAGCGTTGTGATCATTGGGGGGGAGTATGTCTCCTTTATAATGTATTAGTTTCTCCACCCCAGTNGTTGTGATCATTGGGGGGGGGTATGTCTCCTTTATAATGTATTAGTTTCTCCACCCCAGTCCAGGTTCCCAGATACAGATCTTAAAGCAAATTTAAGGTTGGTATGGGCAGTCAGGTGGATACCCTGATTCTTGCTACCCCACTGCTGGGTTTTGAATATATTGGGCCTCACACCCCATGTCATGGAAGAGGTTACCATCGTCTGTATGTTTGCTTGATTACCACATAGTGCATCAACGTTTATCTAGTAGTATCCTAGAGTTCCCAACACAAGGGTCAGAGTGGTTTGATATATGGAGGATCCTGACTTTCTAGATGTTGTCAATATTCTCTCTGGTGATAAAACCTCACCACAGGGAGTGTTAACAATGCTCCAGTGAATATTTAGTGTACTTGCTAGATGGACGTTTTCCATAGCATGCAGGTCAAATGGCATCTTTCACTCATTCGTCCAGGAAGTCAGTGGTTTGTAGGGAGTGAGAAAGAAAACTTATGCCCTGGACTGTATCCGAGCCTCAGTAATGATAAATTTCACTCCCATACTATCTGCAGTTTCCTATGTTCTTTTCCTTCAAAAGCACTGCAAAGTAACCCAGAGTTTTCCGACTGCTAGGTGTTGAATTCTCACTCGGTCTCCTGAATGCCACACTGAGGTGTTCAAAGCATCCTGCTGGTCCTGGTTCAGCACAGGAGATTGTTCAAAACCTTTATACAGTGGACTACCAGTTGCTGTCTGTCAGGATTTTAAGAACTGCATGGCCTCCCATAAGTTTCTTGCCCAATAACAGCCACCATTGCACCATTTGATTTTTTAAAGCAACCTGCTTCATCTTTCGCCTATACCATTACTCTCAGGTCAACAGAGTAAGTGCAAAGTCCATTTAACGCCACGCCCAACATACCATTCCTGTGCTAATTTATTTTAAAAATGTGACCCATTATCTGATTGTATCTCTTGTGGCATCGGCTGTGTAGCTAACTGTTGGTTTAATCATGCTGCAACTTACAATCTGGACGCAGTGCGTGCAAGGTGTACATTATCCAAACCTCTCACTACTTCAACTGCGGTCACAATAAATTTCCACCCCTTGGAGGTACATGTCATGAGTCTGATACAGTCTACTTGCCCAGTACCCCACAGGACTTCTCCTTCCCTAAGGTTTGCTTGTTGTTGACTGGACAAGAGAATCCTTAATTTCATTATCAAATCCACTGGTTGTCACTATATGATCTGCTTGTTTCTTAGTAACTGGCCAACCTCGCCTTCTGCCATGCTGATGCAAGTCATATGCTTCAGTGTGTCCAAATCATTCATGCAGGCATTCAGCACTCAAGGCAGAAGACAGGTCTTGAGTACCGAACGGCTTGGTGTTGTGGGTTAGGCTGGGCTGGCCACTAAACGAGTGACAGATGCTCTCTTCTTCCCAAGAGAAGGGAGAGAGAATAAGGGAGAGAGACTTACGGGTTGAAAAGAAAACTAAAAATACTTTAAAGAAATATTAATAATAAAAAGAAAAGATAATACTATTAATAAGAAAATAATGAAATATATATACACAATATATACAAAACCAGTATTGAGGTCCCAGGATGACGATCATATCACCGGCTGGCACTGGGAAAGTCCCTGACTGGACTCAGTGACGGACAGGGATTGGATTCAGGAACTGGATTCAGGAAGGCAGGGATCAGGAGCAAAGGCAGATGAACAGACAGAGTCCTCCTCGGACGCCGGCCATTGAAGAAAGAGAGCTGACCCTTTGATCCCTCATCTTTTATACTGAGCATGAGGCAGATGAGATGGAATACCCTGTTGGTCAGTTTTGGGTCACCTGTCCTGTCCGCTCCTCCCCGCAGATGTGACCCCTCTATGCTTTTCCTCTTCCGACCCTCCAACAGGGCACATAACCAAGTTATCTGCCCTTGGATGTTATAGCAATAAGTATAAGCAAGAGCCTTTCGGCATACTATGCCTTGGCATCAACTATAAACATCAGACGTTAACCCTCTGGAAGCAGACACTGTCTGAAAAATATGCTGTTGATTTCAGACAGTACAGTTCAGTTAGAAGAGATAACTGAACTGAACTGCCATATGGCCCACGTGCCATTTCTAAAAGCTAATACAATGGCATAGAGCTCTACTAATTGAGCAAAACCTTCTATTCACTTAGTTACTACAAGGTTCTTTGGCTACAAATACAGCAGTAGCCACTCCTTGCCATTTACCTTGTATTTTGTGAGCGCTCCTGTCAGTAAACCAGACACCATCTGGTTGACAGGGTGCTGAATTCAGCGGCATCCTGGACAGAAAAGCAAAGAGGGTCCAGATATTCAATGGGCATTCCCATACGTTCCACAACTTCAGGAACTTTATTCTCAGTTAAGCCATGCGCAGTTTCATGATGATAGATGTACAGTACTCACCTTTGTACAGGGGTCTTACGTGGTACACCTAAAGGTACTGGTTTACCAGCAAGCATAGGTTTAAGAACAGGTTTAACTCTTTCCCTGGGTCAAAGGTTCAGTCACTACCAGCCCTTTGTCAGCTGCTAACAGCACCTTTTCAAAAGTGGAATGACGGTGCTCATCACTCTGCCAGATATGCGCATATACTGCACAACAGTGACCTCCTGTGGTAACTTTAACGTTTGTAGTTCTTTAGACCATACAGCATGAACAACGGTCAGAATGTTTAAATCATGCACGCAGGGAGCAAATGTATATAGTGGAGTCCCTGACAGGTGGAAGAAAATTGCTCCCTATCTGCATCTGGTACATATCGTTAACACCTATGGTTGCCATCCATGGAAAGGTATGTTAATTAAGAGATTTGACTATATCAGTTAGATTGGGAGCAGTTTGTTGTCAGCATTCAGGGCTTTATAATCTACTATTAGCTGTCACTTACCATTAGGTTTCTTCACCGGCCATACAGGAGAACGGTAGGGGGAACAGGAATGGGAATTTTCCCCACAAGTCCACCCACAACTGGCCCTTAAATACATCAGTTCATAAGATATTTCGGGGAACTAAGAGTAAGGTCAGGTGGACTCTCCGTCCATTAGACAGAATTTAGCCCTGGCCAGTGGGTGGGGGTAGTGACTTGCCAACTGATGCTTACAATAGAAACTAGTAGTTTGCTAAGTGGAAGGTGTCCTTACTTACCATCAACATCTGGCCTCCTGTATTGATAGGGAATGTTGTAAAGCAGCACTCATTAACTGTAACCATCACCTTGGAACTTGGATCCTTAGCAGTGGGAGTAGCTGCAGCAAGTACTTCCACTGGATCAAGCCTCCACCCTAGTTCCCTGTGTATTCATGGTCTAAGGTCAGTGCTGATAGCTTTGGATATCTCCCCCAAGTTCACATCCTTAACATCCTCCAGCTCTCTAGGCATAACTTTCTTAAATCATACAGCGTCACTCCCATCCCTTGATGGGATCCCTGATCACAATGCCAGAGGAGTACCATGATGAGTTAATGACAGAAACCTGACGAACTGCTACAAAACATGAATCAGCAGCCCATTTAACGGATTTGGTGAGAGTCCTTTATCTAAACACATTTTTCATAATTTCTTATGCTCCTTCTGCTCCCTTTACTATGGGGCAGAGAAGCCAAAAGAAATCACCTCCCAGGGAATGCTCCGTGGGAGGTGTTTGTTCAGCACCTGGGCAACAGGTGCTGGTCCTTCCAGTTCAGCTCAAGTAGGGCTTTTCAGGAAGGCAGCCTTCAGGCTGGCTGATGAGGTCCACTGCCATGCGCTTGCCCCACCACAATCAGCAGGACACAAAGGATGTTGCCAACACAAAATGCAAATCCAGGGGTTTCTAACATTTGGCCCCGCAGTATCTAAAAATATTACTGAACCTAATGCTAATGATCAAGCTTCAGTTGGGGTAAGGTGGAGTTGGTTGGCTCTGGCTGTCCAGATTCGTGCTAGAAAGGCCAAGGGTGTTTCCCCTCTGGTTAGTTTGGTATCTCCCCTACAGATATCTCCCCACTTAATTCCAAGACAGTAAATCCTCCAGTAGCTGTTCTAAGGGGAGATGGGTTTTGTGCCCTATTGTTTGGACTTGATTACTGGTGTCAAAACTGGGGCGGGGGGAAGACGGAAGAGGGCAGGAGAGATAATCATCCTACTTATCATCTGGCCCTGAGGAGAACGGATCAATGACTGATTCCACATATTCCCAACCTTATCGTCACCACACAAGGTACAATAGATTTTAACTGGATCAATCATAGTGGCTTCCAGCTACCTTCTCTTATGCCCTTCTGCATTTGTAATTAGCTGGGGCTAAAGTTTGGACTAAAGCAATTTATTTTGTATTTCTAACTGTCCAAACTTTAATTCCCAAGTATTCCTGCCGTTTTCCTCATCCTCATTTTCCTTTTTCCATTGTAAAATTTCCCCCTTCAATTCATCAGTCTTATCTGTTGCTGCTCTAAGACAACCGCCTAATAGCCAGCACACAGCATCTTTCCCCTTTTCCCTTCTTTCTGCTACACAAGTAAGATTACTACCTCATGTCTGAAGTCCTATTTTTCAGGCATTTGCATTAAGATAAAGGACTTTACCCATTTGTTAAAGGATGTTTTCTGCATGGGTTGAAAAGAGCTACCCCTTCAGGTATCTGTAAAATTCATACAATAACAGTCAATGTGCTCCTCATAGAAATATGCTGGAAGTCCCTGGTTCATCATGGAATTCATGTTCTTCATTGCTGTTTTCACATTTTTAATTGCTAGCTTCCCTAACTATATTGGGGAGACAGGGAGATTATACCAGCACATTTTCAATTGTTTTGCAATTTGGACTAGTAAACAAGTACACTGGCTTGGGACACCAGTGCTTACTTAAACATGAATATAGGAATGGCCCAGTAATGCAGCTACTCAGCGCCTCATCGGACTGAAGTTCACCAGTGGATCACACACATCCACCTACTTCCTTTCACAGGCTTCTCTTGTAGCTGCTGCCCAAACCTTCAGTATCTCCAGTACCTAGCTCTTCACCTGCTCACTAGCTAATCCAGTTTATTTTGCTAGGAGACCACATACACTCACAAAAATGTTTATAGACACAGTTTATAGAATGGACAGCAATCACCAGGCACAGCAGGATAATCACAAAGACCAGCGGCCTGCTGACCTGCCATGGACCCCTTTCATTTCCCACCTCTTCTCTGCTTTCCCATGTTTGCTCTCCCTGCTGGGTGCTCTCCAGGCTCCCTCGCAAAAGGGCAGTCCAGTGCCCTCCTTGGAAGGGGCATGGGGTTCTTCAAGTCCTGTCACACAAGGGGGCCAAGATCCATTTTCCCTGCAAGCACCTCCTATCCTTGCACAGTCAGTCCCACCTCCTTTCCTGCTGCTCATGAGGGTGCTGTCCTCATCTCCTGGCCGCAGTGTTCCAGCTGCCTCACTGCGAACCTTCAGCACCCACTGGCATCACCACCCTCCTCTTAAATCCTCACAAGCCCCTCCCTGCCTAGGGCTCCTTGCCAACCCAACAGCACCCTGCATGACAGCACCTGTCATGCACGGTACCTCCATACAACTGTTTGCCATATTTTCCTTCCTCAAGTGGCATTTAACTGTATTTTTGGGCTTCCTTTTCATATGAGTGCATATGATGTGGACTTTGTAAAACTATTCTAGTTGCTGATTGTGCTGTATGCATCAGGTCTCATCATAAACTTGAAAATGAAACCCATTATAACATGTCCAGAAGGCCAGTTAAAGCTGCCTATTAGAGGGAAATGTTTTCTTTACTGTTAATTTTAAATACCGGCTAAGTGTTTGCCAAGCTTTATGCCAAGTGCTGGCACAAACGGGAGGCGTATCATTACAGTATCACAGAATAAAACAGGGGTCTTAATTTTTGCTGTTGTGTTTTATTTACAAAAGAAGCTATTTGCTGCTGGGCTCAGCTTCATGTATATTAGTGTCCAGGTACCTGTACTTACCATTAAGCTGAAGGCTGCTGCCCTTGTGTATTGCTGGGCACAGCAACCTCAACTTCATTAGAAAAAGCCTCACAGAAGATCTGCCCAGCCTATTAGAAAATTAGGGGTTTTTTTTAATGTTTCTCTTGTTGTCCTTGTACCAGAGCAGTATCTTTCCAAGAAAGCAGTCCATCCCACGCACATGTTTCCTACTGAAAGAGATTCAGTCCTTCAGCTTTGCTGTTCCCTTGGCTCCCTACAGCCTGTGAAAACCACAGCATTTACAGAGACAGTTTTCTCTTTGGTTTCTCAGCGCTGCCCAGGTTGTGTCAGGCTGAGGGCGGGCTGCTCCCTAAGGCATGGGGAGCTCAGAGTTGAGTGTGAGGACACCTCCTGGCAGGGCAACCACGCCAGCACCCACATCACAGCACACGTCCATTCCCTGCCTCCCATGGACAGGCTGGGACAAATGAACAAAAATTCTGTTCACCAAGAGTGAACTGCAGGGGAAACAAAGCCTAAAAAGATTGAAACTAACTACTGACTCTCATTCACGCTTAAATATATGCACCATATAGTGTTGTCACAGGATCCCTCTCCATTATACCTTCTTTTTCTCTGTTTTCTTTGTCCTCAGCATCCTGCTGTCAAACACTTTTCATATCAAAATCAAAAGGCCCTCTTCTCGGCTCATAACTGTTACCATGATGGTATTCAGCCTTAAACTCTCTGTGAATCATATAATCTGGTAGAGAGGAAACAGAGCTCCTGCAGGCAAAGCTTTTCGTGAGAGGGGGTGGAGAACAGCATCTGCACAAGTACCGATTGCATGGTGGGAAGGAGAAACAGGCATTCATTATGACCCTTCCATTTCCAAAGAACATCTCTCCACTCCCACAGACGTGAGGTATGGCCACAGCTTTTGTTGCAACTCCTTCTCCTATTCTGGAATAAATCCTGAGCCCTTCGTCCCTAACGAAACAGTGCCAATCACTGCTGTACCAAATGCCCCACTGGTGCATTTAGTGTCAACTCTACCACTGACTCAAGCTTGTGCAGGACGAAGCCAATCCTTGCACCAGGAATGCCAGGTTCAAGACCTACAGTCCCTACTGCTGCTCTCTAGTCTGCTGCTAAACTGCCCAGGTATCTCCAGCTTCACCATCCTTTTCCTCCTTGTTGCTCCATAGCAAAATGAAGGCTCGGAAGAGGGTGACCCTATTGCTGCTTGTCCTTTTGTTCTCTTTTAGTGAGTGTCTGTAGAGCTCAGACCTGAGAGTGGTTCATTCAGAGGTAACCAGGGCTCTGGTCTGCCCTGGACCACCTCCCCTGCTGTGACCAGAGGAGCCCAGCTAAGAGCAGAGAGTCCTTGACAGAGGTGTGCCAGTCCCCCTTGCCTCAGAGGAGCAGGTGTGGGGGTGAGGAAGGGGTGACTTGCCTGCCCCAGGAGGGCTAAGCCAGTTCTCTTAAGCGGAGGGAGAAGCAGTTGATAACCTTGCCTACCCTAGGGGGTTGAGAACCTTCTGCAGGACAAGGAGCGTGTTTCCAGGGATGGGAATGCTCATCTATTGCGGAGCCCATGCACCATCACAACCCCTTTCAAAGACTACAGGAGGAGAGACAACTATGGCACCCGGCAGGGACACGGAAAAGGGAGTGGACAGCCTTAGACCCAGCCTTAGATCAAGTTCTAAGTGTAAGGAGAGCTTTGGTGTATGTCTGACAGGTGTTGACTACATGGGACAGCTTGGCGAAGAAAGCCTCCAGAGGACTGCAGCAGTAGGCCAGGCTTATATCTCCTCCTATGTTCAGCCACTGCAACAGCAGGTGACATTTTGGTTTCTTGAAATCAAGGCTGGTTCTACCAGCATAACTCCAGGGCATCAAGTGCCACTCACTAGAAGCCTGTGGCTAGGGCTACGTGTGGCTGGTACACCTGCCTTGATAAAAGACCAGGGGCTTTAGGACCGCTGCATCCTTACTTTTCATGCCCTTATGGTATGGTCATGTACACCCCTCAGGGGAGTGTTGACCATCATGTGTACACCTTGGTTTGGCGACTATGGTCACATATATACCTTGGTCAAGGGATAAGGAAGTTATGGCCCTCAGCCAATACGAGCTGACATGACCATATATGGCCACCGATCAGATTTGACTAGGGTATAAATGGAGCCTGCCAGAGGGCAAGTTGGGTCAGTTCTTAGAGCAGCAGGTATGCAGTTGGGGAAATCTCCCCTTGGGTCAAGACACTGCCCAAGGAAACTCTCAACCCAAGGTTGAGAGCCCTCATCTTATAGGTGAGTGATTGTGCACATTTTGGATCCTCATTTCTAAAGTTTAAGAATTCCTGAGTCGGTTGTGCAGTATTAATTCCTCATACATCCTGAACCTGTGGTTTACTACTGTTGGAGTGTTGAACAATTTTGATAAACCTCATTTTTAATTGGTTCTCTGCTAAACAACTTTGGTTAGAATAAAGTTTGAGTTTATCACCTGTCTAATTTGATTTTGTAAGCCTCCACAACACTAGGTACAGTAGCCACCCTGGCAGGTGATTCAAGTGAAGGTCAACTGGACTGAACACCAGTGTCTCCACAGTCTGTGGCACTGCATGCAGCTGACAGAGAACAATGACTAGGTAGATTACTCATTGAGTAAGCAAGTGTGGCATGCTACCTAGCTGCAGCTTCTTGTCTTTCCCTTGTGCTCATCTTCCTTGGACTAGGCAGCTGAAGTAAACCAGTACTTCACTGACTGAAGTTAAGTCTTGCCATGGTGTACTAGGTGCTCATTTTCTCCACCCCCATCTTTCTCTAGGGACTGAAGGAAGAACATGAGGAGCAGGGAACATTCCTGGGACAGTTCATTTTCCTGGCAGTGCTGAATCCCAGTCAGACCTTCCAGCTGAAGGTACAGGGACAAAGAGGGAGAACTGTAGGAAAGGAGGAGAAATGAGGTTGGCTGGGGAAAAGCTTCCCTGCCAAAGGGCCATAGGGAGCCCTCTCCTTGAGTGTGTGCCACACTGGCCTTTCCTCTGCTTTAACTTTCTAACGGCGTATGCCTGGCATATGCTGTTCTTCTGTTTCGTTTTAGGTATAAGCTTCTGCACTTAGAAGTACTGCAGTTGAAGCTGAAATCAGCTTGACTGTCGAGACTCCAAGTGCATACAAGTGGCCATGGCCCGTTGTGTGCACTACTACTGGCCTGCTAGTTAAAGACTAGAAATACTGGGCTTTCTGAGGATTCTGTTGTTGCTGGCAGCAAGTAGTGACAGGGAGGCCATTCTGTTTCAGTGGCTTTCTAGAGAAGGCAGCGAGTCATTATACTAACACCATGGGGTCTGCTGACTGTGGCAGCAGGTGCCTCAAAGCAGGTGAGAAGAACTTGCCAATGTATTTGCTGAAGCTTCTGGTAGCTGCTCCTTCCTTTACTGTTCTTATGGCCAAATGAGGTAGAGCAGGGTAAGAACACCTTGACCACCATAGGTCAAAAGACCTCACAGGGCAGCTGGAAGTAAGCTGTTGAACGAGTCTGTCGCTGCAGCACAAGTCTGTCAGTGGTCACATGCTAGAAAGGAAAAGGCTACTCATTTCTCATTTCAGAACGAGCTCTCCAGATTCGTGAATTACATCAGGCTGCAACTGCTGAGCCACTGTGGGCACTGAGCTACAACACCTGCCTGTACCGACTCAGGGTCCACTGCGACAAGTTAGAAGTGCTGAGTGAAACCCTGGCCCTAGAAGAACAACTACATAAGGTCCAGGAAGAGCTTTATCACCTGTGGTGGAGTGCAAAGGATGTCACCAGGTGTGCTTTCCAGCTGACAATGATTAGGCAGATTTGGGCCTGCATAGGTTTCAGCAAAGCACTGGCTTTGCATGTGACGACTTGAGTCCTTTGGTTTTGATTGGTGTTACGCGTTCTGCTGCCCCAGCCTTTGACATGCCAACCACTTCAAAAATTCATTTGTGGGCATATAATTCAGCAAGCAGCTTCACAGCAATGGCACTTCTCAGGGTGGTGTCAAGAAAGGACCTGTAATGAAACTATGCTTCAAGTGTAGCAGGAACCTACCTGGTATTAGTCCAGCTGGACTAATTAGACCACAGGAAACTGAAGGAATACGTAAAAGAGGTTGCATGCACCTCAGGAATGGCCCTATTTTGCAACCCCTTGAGATCACGCACAGAAGGGGGCTGCTTCTGTGACCGCCTGCAGCGTGGTCGCCCAGGGCCTCACACCCCACAACCATGCCCCTGCTCCGCAGGCCAGGACCCTGAGGGGGTCCCGGCTGCCCCCCCAGCCTCTGCGACAGACTGGTAGGAAATGTATCGCTTGTTCTGCCTAGAGCAGGGAGAGGTATCCCACCCCAGGTGGCGAGGGAACGGAGAAGGACTCAGCCGCCCACCCGCCCGCGGGGAAAGCCGGGTCAGAAGAAGATGGCGGCCGCCCGCCTGACTGGAGGGGAGCGGGGCGGGCCTTGGGCGCTGTTGCCATGGGGACGGGCGGCGCTCACCGGCGGCCGCAGAGCGGTCCGTTACCCGCCCCGCGCGTCGGGAGGCAGCGGCGCCGCGGGCGGCGCTCTCCGCCTGCCGCCTCCCCTCGAGCCAGCCGCCGGCCGTGAGGAGCGGGAGCCGCCCGGGGAGCGGGAGCCAGCGGCAGGGAGCGGGGCGTTAGCCGTGCTGTCCCGCTCTGCCTCCGCCTCGAGCCTCACCCCGCCCTGAGGCCTGCCTTCGTCTCCCCTCAGAAGGGGGCTGGGGGCGTGCTCCGAGGCGGGCCGCTCTGCCGACCCGCCTTGGTCCGCCGGGCGGGCGACGGGGGCTCCCGGTCGCGGCACCGGCTTCGCCGGCTGCCGCCGCGGGCGTCTCTGCCCCGGGTCGTCGCGGTGGTTTTCGCTTTTGGAGCTGCGGTTCGGCATAGCGAACGCTTGTCGCTGCTCAGGAGCTGCTTGATGGGGTGCCGGCCTTCAGGTAGTTTCCTTACAGCCACTGAAACGGCGTTTGCTGCCCTCGGAGTGGCCTCAGTAAGTGTCCTGTGCACCTGCCGTGGTATCCTTACTTAGGCTGGTTTTCTTGTCTGCCCCTTCGTTTTCCCATTACCGAGGATTTATTTATATTTTCTGTTTGCTCACTAGAAATTGAGAAAGGAATGTATCAGGAGTTAGGGTCTTTTTTTTTTTTCTTTCTTTTTAATTTTTATTTGGGGATTTGATTTGGTTGTTTTACAAATAAAGACCTGCAAACAGTCAGGTACTGTCTGGTACTGTCTTTGCTTTTGTTAATGGGGGAGGAAGAAGGGAAACCAAAGGCTTAAGTGTTTCCTTGGAAATAGTTTTCCACATGAAGATGCATGATCCCTTGTATTAGAACACTTTCCGTGAAAACTTGAATGCTGTTTCAAAACTGAAACCAAGTTGTTCCCGTGTTGCATCTGATCCTGTAGAAGCAGAGTGTATTATATCCCCCAGAATAAGCATGCCTGGTTTTCTGTCTCCAAACTGAAATGCAGCATGTTGCTCAAGTTTCAGGTGGGCTTGATTTGTTAGTTGCCTGAAAAAGGGATACAAGCAGTTGACTTTTACCATAAATATTTTCTGTTCTGTTATCACAGAATGGTAATACCACGTGCCACTGAAACGACCAGAGAAGTCAGGAACCTCGAAGAGCACACTTCCTCCAACATCCCAGATTCCGGGCCTCGGTGACCTTGCAGAAGCTCTCCGTGAAGCTGTGCCTGGGTGCCGCAGGAAGTGGATCAAAGAGACCGATTCAGCTTACATCAGGCTGGCAAAGCAAGGAGGCCAACCTGGTGAGCGTCTGTCTCCTTTGTTTGTTTTTCCTTTGTTTTCTTGGGCTTTGCTTGGGTGTGGTGGTAGAAGGTACCTGTAGATACTACAGAAGAATCCTCTGGAGTTTTGAAATTAACCTATAGAAAAAATGAGCAATTGAAAATGTGACGTAAGAGGTCACCTTGTCAAGACATCCTTGCTGTCTATTGCGTATAGGTACCTTTTAGCAAAATGGGTAGTTTTGCACTGTATCTGATCTAAGTAGATGATGATGGTTTAGCTGCATTTGAGTGAGATCCTTGCAATTTATGCTTGGGCTATTTAAGTAGCAGTCTGGTGAAAATGATGTCACAAAAAAACATCATCAGAAAACTTGCTAGAGGTTTATAAAATGTATTTTGTGATGGCATTCAGTTTGTTACAGTGCTGTATGTATTCTATTCTTGTACCGAGGTGATCCATGGTTTTGTCATTTCCTTTATTGAAGAAGGAAGCTTGAGGAACTTGAGCAGATGCCTTGCATGCACACTTAGAGCAGGGTGACAAATCCAGAAATATGAATTAATAGACCAGTAGAAACATGCCAAAGCATTTAAAGCAAGATTAACAATGTACAAGTGGAACGCAATGCTGCAGGGTTCTGTTTTACTAAGGGAGACAAATGCTCCTTACTGAATAAAGCAAGCATTTCTTCCTGATAAAACAGCAACCTGAAAACAAAGGCAATGCTTTTGCAACCAGATCAGAAGTCAAAAAAGTAGTGGCTTTTGTCTTTTTCTCTCAAGACCTACTGAAGCACTACACTCCTGTGACAATGAAGTCTTCTCCAGCAGCATATGCTGCCCCTGACTGGTACTCACACTGCTCCAATCCTCCAGCGACTGATAAGCCACGGTAAGTCTGCTGAGACCCCACATAACTTCTGGGGTTCTCTCTTCACGTTAGTGTTTCAGAATACTTTTGTACTAAAATGCAAGATACGTATCCCTTGTGCAAACAAGTGTTAAATCTCTGCCTGCAGGAGCTACGTTTCCTCTCTACCAGATTATATGATTCACAGAGAGTTTAAGGCTGATGACCATCATAGTAATAGTTATGAGACAAGACGAGGGCCTTTTGATTTTGATATGAAAAGCGTTTGGCAGCGGGATGCTGAGGACAAAGAAAACGCAGAGAAAAAAAAGGTATGATGGGGAGGCACTCTGTGACGATGCTTTGTTTGTAGAGCTTGTGAAAATGCTTCTTGCTGGGCCTGTGGGTTCTTATAGAAAGGGAAGCTGTAGTCCACCCCACTTTCTGTATTCCAGAAGCAATTTTTATATTGCAGTTAGGGAATGAGAAGAAAGCTGTGTTTCTCTTAAGTGCCAGAGGTATAGCATGTGAACCAGAAAAGCAGTTTCCAGTCACGTTATATGGTGTGTATACCTAAGTGTGAATGAAAGCCAGCAGTTAGTTTCTGTGTTCTTGGGCTTTATTTCCCCTGCAATTACACTTGGTGAACAGAATTCTTGTTTAATGATCTTGGGAGAGGAAGAAAGAAGGAGGAGGAAGGAACAGAAGACTGTTCCAAAAAAGGGGTTCGTTTTAGTTTGAAATGCAAGAGAGTCACCAAAGATACTCGACTACCTGTCTTTGAATGGAAGATGTATCCCAGACAAAATAAGTATAGCACAAGCTATGCCCAGAACAAACCTTTCTGAGATGGTCTTGGCATTTTGTCCTGGAAATGTCCCTCTCATCCTCCCCGCCCCTGCCCATTTTAGATGCTGAAGCCTTATTTTTCTTAATATCCTCCATAATCTTGGTTGCCTTATTGTCTGTGGAGTATCCATGGAAAGGCATTTGATGGACTTGAACATGAGTACCTCCCTTCTTGAACGGAGGGGCAGATGTTGGACGTGTTAGGAAAAATAGTCCTTAGCCTTTGCTGAGATGAGTAACTAGCACAAATTCAGAATGATGACTTGTGTAAGTGGGAACACCTCATTTCTGAATAGGCTTAGGAATGTTTACTTAATCTGCGGAAACAGGCAACGTATATACTTAAACTATAATTTGCTTGATGCTTGTAGGTGAAGCTTTTTTCAATCAAAAATTTAAGTAACTGAAAATAGAAACTTAGCCTGCCACAGACCCTCTTAAAGGATCCGGCTAGGAGGGAGAGGAGGTGCTGTCCCGTGCTTCCTTACTTAGACTACAGAAGATAATTGGTTCTTAAGAGTCAAATTTAACTTTGGTAACAGTGAGTGTAATTCAAGTCCATGTGGTGACTAGCAGAGTGAGACTGAGGTCCACTTCTGTCTGGCTGGAGTTTGATCAACACCCAGTTTCATTCAGTCATGTGAATGAAAGTTCCCATGTGT
>RSEF01000279.1:0-12183 GCA_003993805.1 Himantopus leucocephalus
CTTCTCCTTTTCCCCTTCTCCTTTTCCCCTTCTCCTTTTCCCCCCACCTCCTCACCCTTTTCTCTTCTGCTCCATTTCTGCTCCTTTTCTTCTCCTTGCATTTCCTGTCTCCTCTTCTCCTCTTCTTTCCTTCTTTCTTCTCCACTTCTTATCCCCTACTCCCCTCACCCCCATGTTCATCTCCCCCCTTCTCCCCTTTTCCCCTTCCATTTTTCCTGCTTCCTCACCCTTTTCTCTTCTGCTCCTTTGCTTCTCCTTTGCTTCTCCTCTTCCTCTCCTCTTCTTTCCTTCTTCTTTTTCTCTTCTTCTTCTCCCCTTCCCCCCATGCTCACCTCCACCCTTCCCTTCTCCCTTTCTTCCCCGCGCTTCCTCTTCTTTTCTTCTTTCTTCTTCTTCTTTCTTCTTCTCCGCTTCTTCTCTCCTGCTTAGCTCCCCCCTTGTCCCCTTCTCATCTTCCTCTTCTCTCATCTCTCCTCTTCTCCTTCTCTTCCTTCTTCTTTTTCTCCGCTTATTCTCTCTTGCTTACCTCCCCCCTTCCCCCCTTTCCCCGTCTTGCTTTCTCCTTCTCTTCTTCTTCTCCTCTTATTCTCTTCTCCTTCTCCTCTGCCCCCCTCCTCCCTTTCTCTCATCTCCTCACCCTTTTCTCTTCTGTTCCTTTGCTTTCCGTTTGCTTTCCCTTTGCTTTCCCTCTTTGTCTCCACTTCTTTCCTTCTTTCTCCTCCCCCTTTTCTCTTTTCCTCCTTTTCTTTTCCTTTGCTCTTTTTTTTCGTATCCCTCTTCATATCCTCTTCGGCTCTTCTTCTTTGATTCTTTCTTCTTCTCTGCTTCTTCTCTCCTGTTCCCCTCTCCCACATGCTCATCTCCCTCCCTTCTGCTCTTTCTTCTCTTCTCCTCCTCATTCTCCCCTTCTCCCCCTCTTCTCCTCTTCTGTCTTTTCCTCTTCCCCCTCTTCCCTTTCTCCCGCCTCCTCCCTCTTTTTATCTTCTTTTCCTTTGCTTGTCCTCTTCATCTTCTCCTCTTCTTCACTTCTTTCTTCTTCTCCACTTCTCCCCTCCCCCCCATACTCACCTCCCCCTCTTCTCTTCTTTTCCCCATTCTCCTCTTCTCCCTTTTTTCTTCCCCTCCTCCCTTCCTACCCTTCCTACCCTGCTCCCCTCCTCCCCTCCCCCATCCCCCTGACCTCCCCTTCTCCCCCTCTTCTTTTCCTCTTCTGCTTGCTTTTCTCTCCTCTTCTCCCTATTCTCTTCCCCTTGTCCCTTCCTCCCCTCCTACCCTGCTCCCCTTCTCCCCCCACGCCCACTTCTCCCTCTCTTCTGCTCTTCTTCTTTCTTCTTCTCTCCCCCTCTTTTCTTCTTTCTTCTTCTCTGATTCTGCATGGCTACTCCCCTCCCCCCATCCTCCCCTCCTCTCCTTCTCTTCTTTGTTTCTTCTTTCATCATCTTCTCCCCCTCTTCTCCCTCTCTCCCCTCTTCTCCTCGTCTTTTCGCTTCCACTTCCCCACTTCTGCCCCTTTTCTCTTCTTCTCCTTCTCTTTTCCTTCTCCTTTTTTTCTTCTCTTCTTCTTCTCTCCTTCTCTTTCCTTCTTTCTTCCTCTTCTCCGCTTCTTCTCCCCTCCCCCCATGCCCACGGGCTCCCCTTCTCCCCTTCTCCCTTCTCCCCTTCTCCCCTCCTTTCCTCTTCTCTTCTCTTCTCTTCTCTTCTCTTCTCTTCTCTTCTNTCTTCTCTTCTCTTCTCTTCTCTTCTCTTCTTTCATCTTCTTCTTCTTTTCTCCTCCTCTTCTCCCTCTCTTCTGTCTTTTTGCTTCTGTCTTTCGCTATCATAGATAGAATCATACAAGGGTTAGAATTGAAGGGTCCTTAAAGATCATCTAGTTCTACCCCCCATGCCATGGGCAGCGACACCTTCCACTTCCTTTTCTTCTCCTCTCCTTTTCTTCTCCCCTCCTTTTCTTTTCTTTTCTTCTTTCTTCCTCTTCTCCGCTTCTTCTCCTCTGCTCCCCTCCCCCCTCCTTCTCCTCTTTCCTCTCCTCTTCTCCTTTTTTCTGCTTCTTTCTCTGCTGCTTCTGCCTGCTACCTTCCCCCATCCTCCCCTCCTTTCCTCTTTTTCCTCTTCTCCCCCTCTTCTCTTCTTCTCCTTTTCTTTTTTCCTCCTCTCCTTTCCTCTCCTCTTTTTTCTCTTGTCCTCTTCTCCTCTTCTCTTTTATCTTTTCTCCTCTCCTCTCCCCCCCCCCTCCTTTTCCCCCTCCCACTCTCCTAACCCTCTCCCCCTTTCCTGCTCTTCTCCTCTTCTGTTCTTTCTTTCCCTTGGTCTCAGCACTGCTATCCAGCTGAAAAGGATTTCCCTCCATCAGATGACCTTTGAACATAGCTGTCCCTGCCCTGGGTGGCCATGCACTGGGCACAGCTCTGGGTGTCCTTGACATGTCCTCTGCCACTTGGCTCCCAAAGGCAAACCCAGTGTTATTACTCTTCTCTCTTAGGCCACGGCAAAAACCAACCCTGCAGCCCAGAGACCACCCCTATTAGCTGTCATCCCCTCTCTGCGCCAGAGCTAATGTCCATGAGGCCACACAGTGAGGATTGTTGTAGGTCCCCACCAACTGACATATTAGCCTTGCCTCTCCGCTCCTCCTCACCTCCTCCCGTCTTTCTTCCCTTGCTTTCCCTTGACTTGCCTCCTCTGCTTCCCTCCCCTTCCCTCCCTTTCCCTCTCCTTGCCTCCCCTCTGAGCTCCCTCAGAGCAAAAGTCCATCTGGCCCAATACCCTGTCTCCAGAGTGGCCAACCATCACTG
The DNA here is from genome assembly GCA_003993805.1 of Himantopus leucocephalus. Classification (NCBI taxonomy): domain Eukaryota; kingdom Metazoa; phylum Chordata; class Aves; order Charadriiformes; family Recurvirostridae; genus Himantopus; species Himantopus leucocephalus. The sequence continues at coordinate 2,793 of RSEF01000279.1, forward strand.
TCTAAATGAGAGCACATGGGCAGTGCAGGTCCACTTCTGCCAGGGTCCCCTCAATGCCTGGGACTGGCCTCCCCTGGGACCCCCACCCACACTGCCTCCCTCCAGCCAAGGGCACAGGGGACGTGTCCCAGCTCAGCCTGGGGCCTCCGGGTCCTGCCTGAGCGACGTTGTAGGTGTGCCCATCTCTGCCCCTCTCTCCTGGATGGGCCTGGGAACTGCATGGCAGAGAGCTGCTCTCCTGGACGGACCCCTCAGGCCTAGGTCAGAGCTTGTCAGGCGTAACTCCAGGCATAACGTAGCATAACCTATTCTATTCTACTTTAGTCTGTTAATTTCCCTGTGCTCACCACGAGTCGAATAACGATGAGACTGTTTCTTGCCTGAAATGCCAGGGGGGTTTCAGCTCCAAAACCAGGGACCATGCTCAGTGCTGCAGAGGAAGGCAAAAAGCCCCCAGGGGATACTTGCTAGCCCACCCTGGGGGAAAAAAGCCTTCCTCCCCCCAGGTGCAGGGTACGAGAGGCTTTCTTTGTGGTGCATGAGCAGCAGGCAGTAACCTAGCCAAAATGGAGCAGAGGAGCCCTGACAAGTGGTCATGCTCAATGCTGCGGAGGAAGGCAAAAACTCCCCACGGACCAGTGCCAATCTGCCCCAGGTGAAAATTCCTTTCTGACCCCAGCCCTGGCGATTGGCTATTCCCTGCGCATGTGAGCAAGACGTGTCCCCTCGTCCCACAGGCTGGTCCCACCTCCCAGGAGATGCCCAAGCCCTATTCTTGCTCAACCTGGAGCCGTCTCAGGGGCTTCCAAGGGTGGCAAAAGGCCCCCAGCCTGATTAACCTTGATGGCAAAGAATCCTTACCGTGCCTGGCAGGATACCAGTGGATGCTCCAAAGCACTGGGGCTCCTCGCAACATCTGTGCATCCCATTTCTTACGGCTGCTGCCCCTGGCTTCACAGGGGATGAGGATGGCGAGCTCTGCAGTGCTCCTCAAGAAGGCGTTCCCTTGGTTTTGCCACTGCTATCCTGCTGAAAAGGATTTCTCTCCATCAGATAACCTTTCAACATAGCCCCGCCAGGAGCTGACCTTGCAGCAGAGAACCTCCAGCAGCCCCATCCAGCCTCTGGGCTTCCTTCCTCAGCCCCCTCCAAGTAATTCCACCAGCTCCTGAAGGAGCTCCTCTCATAAAATCATAGAATCATAGAATTGTTGAGGTTGGAAGGGACCTTTAAGATCGTCAAGTCCAACCATTAAAGACATTAAAGACAAAAAACACTTCTAAACCATGTCCCCAAGTACCACGTCTACCCTTTTTTTAAACACCTCCAGGGATGGCGAATCCACCACCTGCCTGGGCAGCCTATTCCGATGTTGGATAACCCTTTCAGTGAAAAAATTTTTCCTAATATCCAATCTAAACCTCGCCTGGCATAATTTGAACCCATTTCCTCTCATCCTAACACTTGTCACTAGGGAGAAGAGGTCAGTCTACAACCTCGTTTCAGGTAGTTGTAGAGAGAGATAAGGTCTCCCCTCAGCATCCTCCAGGCTAAACAACCCAAGTTCCCTCAGTTGTTCCTCATACGACTTGTTCTCCAGACCCCCTCACCAGCAAGACCAAGGGAACTCCCAGATGTCTTTGGGCTGCCCCTGGGCCAGGTCTGTCCTGCTGGCCAAGCCAGGCAGCTGGCAGCAGGACATGGGAGGATGCCCCGTTTTGTCCTGCCTCAAGGCATTGTGACTGGTGTGTTGTTAGATTGTGTCATTGTGACATGGGGGTGATGGTGCCCTTCATGCACAGCCCCGCCCGCCACCCCCTCGCCCAGCATCCTTTGGAGGAATGCCTTTGGGCTGCTGGCCCCGAAGCAGTCCCTGCAGCCAGGAGGCCCAGGGGGCTGTCCCTGCCCTTGGTGGCCATGCACTGGGCACAGCTGCTGGGTGTCCCTGACATGTCCTCTGCCACTTGGCTTCCAAAGACAAACCCAGTGCTATTACTCTTCTCTCAGGCCACGGCAGAAACCAACCCTGCAGCCCAGAGACCACCCCTACTAGCCGTCCCCTCTCTGCGCCAGAGCTAACGTCCATGAGGCCACGCAGTGAGAAGGGCCGTTGTAGGTCCCCTCCAACTGAAGTACTCTGTTCTGCTCTGTTCTGTTCTATTCTATACCTCTCATCTGCCTTGATTGTCAGTGCAGCTCCAGGGAGCTATTCAATTGACTGAATGCAGGTACGTGCTCCACAGCAACCTATGTAGCTCCTCAGCTTTACTGACCATGCTGGTGATGGGCTGGGCGCGGTTCGGTTGCCTAGAGATAAACAATGGGTGCTCTTTGGAATGCCCCAGGGTATCTGAGACATCTGCACAGGTCAAGTGAGTGTGCCACAGAGGACCTGGGCCTCCTGGAATGGTCGCTGGAGGCCATGCAGAAACCCCAGAGCAATTCAGGTATCTCTAGGTGCCTCTGGTTAGATGAATGCATCAAACCGAGATCTCTATATAAGGAGAACTTACATACCTTGCTCCACATAGACACCTTTATAAAGGCATTGAAATACGGGTGTACTGATTTGGAGCTGAGTCCTTTCCCTTCTGTAGGCTAAAGGTGTAACATCAGGTTAAACTAATTTACAGTTTACAGCAAAAAAAGGCTTTTTTTTTTTTTCTAAATTAACATACTATATGTTACATGACTTTCTTTTAAAATACCAGCATGTCTTTATGGTCTTTCTGAGGTCCAACATCTTCCAAGAGATCTCTTCCTGCATTATATTAAACTATTAGGCTAAATTATAAACGCCTGCATAAATTATAAATGGTTGTTTCCCATCAATCCCTACTAGCCATTTTCAGCGACAGTTGAAAAGATTGTGTTTAATCCACGAAAGTAGTCATGGATCCTTTGTTAATACCATATGCTTTTCAGGCCATCAGCTAAGTGTTATTTAACACCAGTGCCGGACATGCTGGGCTACAGGGAACTGTTCATGGGGCTTGTTCAGTCTTTCTGTTTTCTCCTATAGTCGCTACGATGCCAGGAAAGGTCCTTCTGTGTCAAACTTTCTTTCCTTTGTCTTGGAGGTTACTAAAGCAAAGCTGGACTAAGCTCGATGTTGGGCCCTCTTGAAGTTTGGCCAAGACAATTTTCTCCTTTATATTATTTTTGTAGCTGTGTTTAGCTCTGCCTGTTCCAAGACCTCCACATTATTTATTTTGGCCGACATTTAAATATAAATATTTAGTTCAGGCAGCCACAAATGCAACTCCTGTTAGATAGTCTTATATCTCTCCCGTGACTCCCAGCAGGAATTTGTTTAGTATGGTGCTGTTATAGATTCAATTTGTCATTGATGAAGTTATTGTTAGACTTACATATTCTTAAACATAGCACTTCCCCAGCCTGTTCACATTACCGTACCGTAGGTGCAGATACCAAGTAAGGTAGGAGATATTGTTGAGAAAATTAAATTTATGTCCAGTTCTCAGTGCTTCTGAAACAGGGAGATTACGTAATGCCATGTCCCTTTTTAGTGCCTTTCTTTTTATCTCGTGACTATTAGACCTTTGTTTAGCACTTCTGAATAAATAATTGGTCTTTTGCTAAATATATTTGGCTTACATATATATTTGGCTAAATATATTTGTATCTCGGATGCAGATTTCATCAGCAAAGCTCAGATCTCCAGGCTTAAGCTGTAATTCGAGGAATTGACTGGAGGTTCATTGCAGAAAAAAAAAAATCGGTAATGGCACGAAAGAGCATGGCAGAAATGCATACGCTTCTTGAGTTGTAGGAGGAACATGAGGCCAGTTAACTCCCCACTGGAGATTACCGTATGTTTAGCATCTGCAAAGGTTCTGGGTTGTTTTTACACAGGTTCTGTAAATTTGTAGTATTTCTGCTAATACTGTTGAAGTCCTCCTGAAAGTTAACAAAACCTAGGGCAGGATGTAGGTGCTTTTCATTGATTCATTCAACACTCTTACATACTACAAAAATATTAACATGCCAAAAGAAACTCCACAGAACTGCAGTTATTACCATCACAACTCATTTTCCTTTTCTTTAATAATTTTCTTATTATTCCTTTCCTCCATTATTCTTACATTCTCTTTTTGCAGACACTTGTCATAAAAGTGACAAATAGTGGCAAATAGTGAATGGTTACAGGAAAGTAAATTAATGGAGTAAACAGGAAAGTAAATTAACAGAGTAAGTGTATTGTGAAACTTAACCCAAAACACTGCCCTGCCCTCCACTAACTTGTGGCACAGAGTCAAAAATACTGTCTTTGCACGACATTTCAAGACTGTTTTCCAGTTCTTAGAATAACTTGTTTTGAGCTATGTTGAACTGATTTTGTCATGGCTTTTGTTAATGCAGTTGTAGTGTTCTGATGACACTGACATCTGTACACAGGCTTCCATATGGGCAACGTACATGGAAAAATTAGAAAAAAGAGAAAAAAAAAGAGAAACATATTGCCAGAACCAGATAATATTCACTCAGGAGCTTCTAAAAAAGACTGAAATGGCTGAAATGTAAACTGGATTTTATTATCTTTGACTTTAAGCTGAGTCTGGAATCAGGAAAAATGCCAGGCTGATAATCTGACACCAGTTCTTAAAAGGAATCTTGCTGGGATCTAGAGATTTCTGACCAGTAGATCTGATGTGGATATCTACCAGGCAGATTAAAAAAAAAGAACCAGACTGTAACAGAATAAAAATATAGGCATGTGTGGGATATCAGGAAGGAGTCAACGTATCTTTTGCAAGAGGAAGATCCGTAGACATAGATGTCCCTCTAAAGTGAGCAGGATGGATTGTTAATCCACTTAGATTTACAACTGATATTCAGTTAGGTGTCTCACCAAAGGCTTGTAAAGAAGCTAAGTCAGCAGGAGGCAATAGGGATGGTCTCACAAGGGCACAAAAACAGGTTTCAAGAGGAGTAAATGGCCAGTTTTCTGAAATGGAAGGGGATCTGTGCTAGCAATGTACTCCTAACTGATTTAGAACAGGGGATGGGGTGGTGAGGTGACAAAGTCTGCCAATGACATTATATTGTTCAGGGCAATAGGAATGAAAGTCAGCTTGAAGAGCCGCAGTAGGTCATCATGGTACCAAAAGATAAAACTGCAGAAGTCCAAATGTAGGTAGGAATAAAACATACAGTCCTAACCTTAACATTGTATTATAACCACCTTTGAGGTGCTGATCTTATTTAGGAGCAAATAACTTGGGATTTTAGTAGGTAATTCTATGAAGATGTCACTGACTGTTTGCTGTCAATAAGCAAGGTGGATGTGAGGACATTTTAGGAAAAGGAGCTGACTGTGACATGGAGCAACTGGTGTGAGAGGAGATGATAATTACTTCCACTGGAAGAACAAGGGGGCGTCAAATGAAACTAGCAGGAGAGAAGTTGGATGAAACACAAGAGGGTGGCTTTTCCCACGTAGTATCTAAGAAACCCACGGGAGCCCATGCCACAGGATATTTCAGTTGTTGAGGTTCCTTTGCATACAAAAAGTGATTATGTTAACTCAGGAAAAAAAAAACAAACCATCAAGAGCTGTTAAACACAATTATACTACCTTGTTTCAGGAAGTCTCTGGAACAGAAATTGCTGTAATCTGGCAGGACAATCTGCGTGCTTGGCCAGCTCAGTCATAGCTGCCTGATATCATCTGAGAGGAGGTCAGATGCCCTTTCCATCTGATCTCGTATTGCCGTGTTCTTGCTAAAGCGCCAGTAATCACCACCTTCTAGTGCTTCTTTATCAAAAACAAATTCACACCAGCCTGGCACACGACCTACGTGGCTCATCCTTCATACGGTGAGGATGGAAAATAATCTGAAACACTATCTGCTGTCTGTGGCATTTGACCTGTTAGAGAAGAAGGAAAGGGGAACCTGAGGTCTTCGCTGGCCTACCTTACATCCTCCAGTGTAGGGCAGCAAGAAGGGCCATGTGGAAGGAAGGGAAGGGGCAGCGCAGAGTTGTCTGGAGGCTCTCAGGAGCCTCTGCGTCCTCAGAGAGACGAGGCTTGGGGCTTTCAATGGGTCTCAGGCCTTTTGTCTATGGTTCACGTGGTCTTGGGAGTCATGTACCATGGCGTCTCCTAATGCAGGTTGGTCAACTGTGTCTGGGGAGAGATCTCAGTGCAGGACAATGCAATAAAAAAAAAAGGAAAGAGGGCTTGATAGCATCCATAGAGCTGAATTGACGGGGTGTGCTCAGTTCCAGCATTAGCTGTTCGTGTCTCCCATTTTCCTTTCCTGAATGGGACAGGGAACTTGTCTTTGTATACCCTGTATGGTGGAGGCACTTATATTTTTCAACCTTTGGGGCTCTGCAAAGAAAATCTGTAGTATTTTGTGTTAAAAACGTGTGTATGCCTCTGTGTGTGCGTGTGCGTGCATGCACAAATATGAGTGTACAATGCAATGGAGGTCTAAAAGAACAAGCTACCATGTGCCTGTCTCCATGAGTCTGGGGGTGGCCGGTGGGAGCAACAGCACAGGTGCACAAATGCATAAAAGATGTGTAATGTTTGTCGTGGTTTAACCCCAGACAGCAACTAGGACCATGCAGCCATTCACTCACCCCCTCCCCATCCCCCAGCAGGATAGGGAGAAGATGGAGAAAAGGATGGAAAAAACCCTTGTGAGTTGAGATAAAGACAGTTTAATAGAACAGTAATGGAAGAGGATAACAATAATTATAACAATGGTAAAATAATATACGAAATAAAGTGATGCAATGCAATTGCTCTCACCACCCAATGACTGATTGCCCAGCCCATCCCAAGCAGCGATCATGGATCCCTGCCCCCCAGCCAACCCCCATTTATATACTGAGCATGACATCTGTGGTATGGAATACTCCTTTGGCCAGCTTGTGCTGTCTATGCTCCCTCTCAGCTTCTATGGGAAGCTGAAAAAGTCCTTGACTTAATATCAACATTACTTAGCAACACTAAACCAATCTGTGTCATATCAGCATTATTCTCCTACTAAATTCAAAACACAGCAGTTACTAGGAAGAAAATTAACTCTATCCCAGCTGAAACCAGGACATGTCTTTAAAGAATAAGTAAAGAAAAGAAATCTATGGATGGAAAAANGTCTTTAAAGAATAAGTAAAGAAAAGAAATCTATGGATGGAAAAAATTTCTATTTGCAGTGGAAAATAGCTATGTTACGTGTGGCAACTTCTTGCTTGTAATGTTGCCACCAGCGCTGAACACAAAAAGGGGCACAGAAGGAAGCAGTCACAAGGGCCTTTACAAGACAATGGCCATTTTTGCTGTTTTCCAACATACAAAAATTAAATAATCTCTTCTGGTCAGTATTATCTTGATAAGGAATAACCTCTACTGTTATGTATAGGTTTTGTACAGCATTGCTCTCTCCAATCTCCACGACATGATGCTGCCATCTCACTACGGCAACAGAATGACCCAGAAAGATTTTAGTGAGGTCTGTAAAGCTCAAGTGAGGTGAGAGCCACCCCTGCTCCGGCGAGGTCCCAGCACCCTGGCAGCACAGGAGGAGTCTCAGTCACTGCTGAGCTGCTTTAACCAACTGTCCTGGTTTGAGAACGGGACACCAACTCCCACAGCTTCTTCTCGCTTCTCTGTCTCAAGGTGGCAGCTTTCCCCCCACACCACATGGCAGTCTTGGGGCTGTCACAGAGGGGCAGAAGGAGCCCCTGTAGGAGGGTGATCTCTGCTTTGCCTTCCCTTAGAGTCAGAGCTCTTCCTGTCATACACCCAATGTAGAAGCATAAGTAGCGTCTGAAAAAACTTAAGCGTGAATTAAAATAATAAAAGAAAAAGAAAATATGTTCAAAGCCTTAAGTCCTTTGATAGGTGCTCCGTGAAACTCAGCACGCATCAGTACCTCTACAGCTCTGCTGCAGGCTGCTTTCTGTGTTTCAAGACCTGCAGCATTCTCCTCGGCACTGTTGAGCTCCAACCACCAAAACCAGGTGCTGTTCCTGAAGTTCAGACCACACGGGGTTTGCCAAGTTCTTTTTCTGTCATAGGAGCAGGGTGGTAGGTTACTGCACACCTGGTGGAGCTGAGCCATGTTTAGTTCCTTCATTTTTGTTTTGCTTCCCTTTACGGAAATGGCCGTCGTTATGGAGGTGAGGCAAGTTCTTTTGGGGATTCTTGTCTCAAAAATAATGAACGGTGATGAAAGCAACGTTTTATTTGCTGTCCAATTTTATAACACTGAAATGGTGAAAACTTTCAAGACCAATACATGTTGGAGAGAGCTTAAACTGAAAATTCAAACCAATATCTGACCCAGATTAATTCAGCACCTGCAGGACCTTCAAAATAATGCACATTCCGCCATTTCTTATTTTTTCACCCAAACCAATAGTCAGAGAAGAAAAGTCTCCCATTGTTCACTTCTCATAGCTCATTCACTGACGTGTGTGTGTGTGAACTTAACCTTCCTGGGACTATTTAGAAAAATGTTGGCCAGGCTTCCTCCTTTCTGTAGTCACCTGCCTATTTCGTGTTGCTACATAAACCTGCTCGGGCTGCTGGCCGTGCCCCTGATTGCTGTTTTTGCAAACAACCAGTTCTTTTAGTACAGGGACAAATTAGTTTCAACGGAGTCATGCTGGTTTACAGTAGCTGAGAATCTCTCCCTTGCTGTAAACCTCTGAGTGCAAAAGTAATACTTAGGAGAAGTAGTGGCCTTTTTGTCCTTTGAATTAACATCGCTGAATGTAAAAATGCTTTTTCTGAGAATGAGAGTTCTTGTGAATTCTCAGTCGGCTCTGGAAAGCATATTTAAGACAAACATTCAGAAACTTGTCTTTTATGAAGAGTTTCCAACTGGAGATTTGATTTGTCTCCAAATACTATAAACCACACTGAGGTCTGTGCAGAACTAGCCCTGGCCTTGGAAATGAGCAATGTGGAACTCATAGTTTCATACTGATCTCTTGAAAACATCTTTAAATAATAATGTTTTCTAATGGTAAAGTTCAAAGAAGTCATTTGTCACATGAAGTTTCTTACTATGCCTTCTGTCACGAAAATACTGTGAAAGTAGTTTCAGCCATCTCCATGAGCATTTGGCTAAGAATAAGTTTCCACAATTAACAAATATCATTCCTGATATGAATAACTGTATTTTTGTTTCACTTTTGGCTACATCACAGAAAATTTTAGAAAAATGAGCTACAACAAAGACAAAAAGTGAACGCGTAAGAACTCCTGTGGGTTTGGAAATACCTGTTTAAAACTTCTCATGCATGTCATCTCCCTTGTGGGTTTTTGGAGCGAGCTTTTTTTGCCTCGTAAATTTCCTTTATATGTTCCCACCAGTGATCCACCTGTCGAAGAGGGATCCCTGCTGGT
>RSEF01000028.1:8389-25931 GCA_003993805.1 Himantopus leucocephalus
CTAGCTTAGTGTCATCTGCAAACTTGCTGAGGGTGCACTCGATACATGAAAGACACCGACCTCAAAAGCGTTGGTAAACCTTCTTAGCTGTTAAGAATCTCAGCGCTTGTCAAGAAAAGCATCAGGCCATCAGGAATACCTAAGAGAACCATAGAGAGAAATGACCCTTCCTCCCTGCCTCAGCTCTTCAGAAAACATCCCTTCAGTAGTACAGGGCTACCCCACAGGGCAGGGACAGCAGGCAAGCTAGGGACAGCTGCCCGAATAGCGAGCTTTGCAATTACACAACCAGGGGTTCTCCCTCCAGAACTCTATGTACCTGGCAGCAACACAAAAAGATGCAACGCACGCTTGGTAGAGGACAGCAGCTGAATTCTGCCGAGGGCTCTCTGTGGGGAGTATATAAAATAAGTCTTCCAATTTGCTTCAGGGGAATACTCTTATATTCAAAGCGCTAAGGAAGTAAACAGCCATTATCTAATCCACTCCCATGTGCGAACTATATATAGTCAGGATCACCTTCCTGGAAGATTTCTTTATCTCTGCAGCACACATCACAAAATATAGAAAAGGGTACAGTACGAAGCAAGATACTTATCTTTTGCAATTAACACAGGCTGAGCTCCTAAGTCGAAGCAGCTGGAAAGCTGAAGACAATGGTGTGTCTAAAATGCCCCTTGAGCACCCACAGAAAAGCCCAAGTGGGCCCATTTCTTTCTCAGGAGTTCTTTATGCCTCACAGAGCATCCTCTGTTATTAGTTGTAGCTTTGTAATAATATACAGGATGAAGCCCTCCAGCTCTGAATACAAGTGTAACAGAGACAGCCTGTCACACAAAGAAGAGTTCAGCAAGACCAAAGGAAAAAAACAATGCTACAAAACACTCTCCCATACCTGACACTAAACACATCAGCATTAGGATTGCACAGTGAGCAAAACAGTAAGCGCTAGAAAAACAGCAGTAAGTTTGTCATAGAAAATACATGGAAGGATGAAATCTAGAGAAGTATCGCAGCTATGCCATGGGGACAGGGAGGACCAGGCTTCAGCACTTACTGAGCCTACACTGTGACATGATCGGGCACTCAATATATAATCCAACAAAGCTCCTTTAAGTTGACACAGCTTGAAGATCTTCAAGCAGCTGGACTTTGTGCAGCGCTGCAGCCCTGTCCACTGTATTTACTTTGTTAAATCTTGCCTTTACTGACTTTTTTTTAAACTTGGTGGTTTTACCTGAATCCTTAGAGTTACAAAGGTCTCTGCTGCCAGGCTGCACTGAGCTGCTCCAAGGGAAGCAGAAATCGCTGTGCTGGCCAGCAGGACTGCACCTGCAGCATCCGCCCGCTGTAGCACTGCAGGGCTCCCACGGCCCTGAGCCAGAGAGCACGAACACGACTATACCAGAACTCCTTAGGGACATACTTATATCCAGTTTCACTTTCAAAGCAGAACTGTTTGAGAAGAAGCATGGCATCTAGCTAGAAAGGTTACTCCTTGTCTCACAGGTAAAATGGCTATGCAGGTTTACCCAGAAAACATAACTGTTGCTTACATTTTCAGAGTTACTCTGCTGCTTCACTTACAGATTCTATTCCCAAGATAACCATTAATATATAGGTGCATGAATACTCATGTAAATTTACATATGTGAATATAGGAGATAAGGGTAGAGTAGAAACAGAGACCGAGTCTTTGTAAAGAACTGGGTAATTACCCTCTCACTCTGAAGAAGACTCGGTGTAGGTACCTGCCCTGCAGTTTACAGCTACAGCGTTACGCTAGACATTATTGCATTAGCCACTGTTCACTGCTTATACTGTTAAGACAATGTGAAGATCCATAATACCAGAAAAGATTACACCAGAGTTCTCAGTGTGCTTTTAAAACAAAAAAAAAAGATCAATTTTTGTTTTTAAAAAAGCTTACACTGGAGGTTTTAATTTGCTTTTTGACTAACTGGAGAAGGACTTTTTACAAGGGCATGTAGTGACAGTACGAAGAGTGATGGCTTCAAACTGGAAGAGGGGAGATTTAGATTAGATATTATGAAGAAACTCTTGACTGTGAGGGTGGTGAGCCTCTGGCGCAGGTTGCCCCGAGAAGCTGTGGCTGCCCCATCCCTGGAGGTGTTCAAGGCCAGGCTGGACAGGGCTTGGAGCAAGCTGGGCTGGTGGGAGGTGTCCCTGCCCAGGGCAGGGGGGTGGCACTGGGTGAGCTTTAAGGTCCCTTCCAACCTAAACCAGTCTATGATTCTAACCAACGTTCCTTTCCCCAGCCCTCCTCCCCCTGCCTTACCCTTAGTGCAGCAGATCCTGGTAACATTGATGTGATGGCAATTTTGGTCTTTGCTGTAGGAATTCTAACCCCAATAGCACAGAACTTCTAACTTCTTCCCAATTCCAACATACAACTCGCTAAGTTGTTTCCTCCTCCTCCTGTCTATCTCAGGAAGCTCTTCATTTCAGGAACAGCCAAGACTTCACCGTCAGCTTTTTGCTATGACAGGCAACAATAATCCCTTCACTAAGGGTACCAAGTGGTATTAGAGTTGCCTCAATGTTTTTGCATGGTATTAGAAAGCTGTTCCTAAACCCTCTGGCGGGTACAAAATACCCACAATAAAGACTTTTAATGCTGTTTGTTTTTTGCATTAACATTGGGTTTCACCACAAACATGTTGATCTTACTGTTTATAGAACAATACTTTTCTCTCATAGTTCCCTGTCTGGGCTAAACACGTCCACTGCTTATAATCCTCTCTATGTTCTATACCGCTAATATAACTAGCTATAGCCAGAGAAACAGTAAACCTTTCTTTGCACATTCCTCTGTTTCTGACTAGATTCTGTTTCTGAACAGGATTTATGAGAGGAGTGTCTAGCATTAACATCCACATTTTTTTATAGAAATTTCTGCTGTTAGTCCCCAAGTAGACAACTCCGCACACTGCGCTATTCAAGGTCACATCGTTCCTCTTACTCTGGCTACGAAGGCCTTCCAGTTCGGGAAGATACCAGAGATGGTCTGTTGTCTGCAGATGGATTACAGAGGTTTGTGGGTGGACAATTCCACAGGTAGAAACATCCCCGAAACGGCTCTGGGCCAAGCTGTATAGGTCTGCCAAGGCTTATTAGCTTAAGTGCAGCATCACGCTAACGACATCGCTGCCAGAACCAGCACAGGTATTCCTGCAGAAGACTTCCTGGTATAGCCAGTTTTCCCAGGACTTAACCACACAGCACAGTACTGCCACAGGGGAAATTATTAGTTAATGTGGGAGCACACCGCCATAAGGATGCAGTTACAATGCTTCTCCAGTTGCTTTATTTTTCCCATGTGGCCACGGCAGAAATAATTAAACCCCAAAAATTCTCTTAAATCTTGATATGCTGGAGAGCAAAATGGAGAGGCTTGTCCTGTCTTTCCGAGAAGCAGCTGGGGTCAAGAAACAGAGTACTCGGTGTATTTATAAAGGTTCCCTGTTACTTCAAACTGGAAGAGCCACTGTATTCTAGTCCCACTGTGGTCCATACTTCCTGAATTTGGGTTAGCACTGCATATTATTCATTTGAACTTTTAACTAATTTTGCTAAGAAATCATTTATTCAAGAATTCCATGGGTAAATTCTCCCCTGATAGCTCTTCTAGGCAGTTTCTTACCTATTTGATACTTCCCATAATCCTGATGTCTTCCACTTTAACTAAAACTACCTGTTACAGGTACACAAGAGAAGTTACAAGTTCAGACGTGAAGTCTACTGCATTTCTCTTACACAGAAATAAATAGTTTTAACAAAGAAAGCTCAGATCAACATGACACAGGTTATTTTTTGAACACCCATATTATATTTAATCTCTTAATCTCAGTCTCCAGGGTTTTTTGTCTTTTATTTAAAAAAAAAAACCTTCGCACTAAATATCACAATACTGGGATTATACTTGCTGGGTAATTTTTTCTTCATGTATTTTTTCTAACATATATCCAGTATTGTTACTAAACATTTGGTAAAATTTATAGATAAAAAAATTGTTGCTCCAAAATTCTTAATTACATGCACCATTATTTTCAGCATGCTGAGACGGAGATTAGCTAGTTCCAGTCTCCTGCCTGAAGGGAATGCATTAACCTTTTCAAATTTCACTTCAGCTTTGATATGTTCATTTCCATTTCCTCATCCCTGTTAGCTATTCTGGTGTCATACCTGCTTTCTGATATTGCCTTATCCATAACAACATTTCCTTTGCCTGAGATCCTGCTGCTGACTGATGCTTTCCCTATCCCTCTGTTGGTTCTTCGCAATTTTAAGGCTTTTCTTATAATCAAGCAAATTTAACCATGGATGGACAGTGTCCAAGGGATTCAGCAGAAATGTAAGAATTAAGAAAAATGTCTCTCTAAAAATGTACTCCCACAGCAAAAAAAAAAAAAAAAAATCTTTCCTTATAGTTCCAGTCCATGAACCACCTATTTGCCTTTACTCTCTTGGCATGCCTTCTCCTCAACTCTCTTTGTCAAAGTAACTTTCCTACAAAACCCACCACCCTATACACCTCCCCTTCTTTGAACTTCTTTTGGGGATTATTATAAGCCCCCTTGCTCTGGCCATAACTGATGCAGAATCTCCAATCATGTGGATGGATTCTGGTACGAATCTATTTTTACCTACAGCTAATTCTGCTTTATTCCTCCTCTGTTCGCCAGATTTCTCATCTCTTTCTCTTGTGATTCTGAATGCCCTTCGCTCTTCCCTAAAACTGCAACTTCTGGCAGAATCTCCTCTTTGTTTTTGCATGAAATAAGACTATTTTTCAACTCTGACTAGTAGTGAAAGAAACAAAACCGTAATCTCCTTCCCTTTGTAATCATCAACACTATGCTCTCCAGGCTCGCTCTCCTCATTCAGACTTTGTTTTCCACATCCTCTTCTTCGGAAGCTGACTGAAAATTTGAAATTATTTGTTTCACCACCAATGACCAGTTATTCTCAACTTCCTGGCTTTCAGATGTTCTTCTCACTTAGATCTACCAGCTGACATACCCTATCGAATTATTTCATGTCTGCTGCCCACTAATTTTGCAATTCTTCAACTTTTTCGAGGAACTTTTCACTATTTGTTTACTTCCACTACTAGTCCAACAGAAGCCTGATTCTTCACTCCTAACTTTAAAAGCAGAAAGGGGAAATTCGCCTCCACAACCCCCTGACAAAAAGAAAACCATCTCTTTTCAGCCCACTGAGCCAGGTGGATTGCTTTGCCTTGGTTCCTAGACTTTCCAGCTTTTCGCCAACATTAACCTTATCTCATACTTTGATGCAGGCTGGTCATGTGTTGCTCTGTTGAAAGGCAACAATTTTCATATACACCCTCTTTTGGAAGACCTCCATCCCAGAAAAAGCATAAAATGCCCAAACAAACATTAGGAGCTGCAAATAAAAGTCCGTCCACCAAGCAGACAAACTTTCTTACCAAAATCTCCAGTAAACGTCTTCCTTACCCAGCATAAATTACTTACTGAGTTCCATACCTTGTGCTCCACCTGCCAGCTCCTTTGCTGCCAGGCTGCTCTGAGTGCTGAGTGTTTGGCTCCCAAGCAGACTGCCAGGTATGACTGACAGCACAGGATTCAGGCTGATGTCACTCATCCACGTCAGAATGCAAATCAGACAACTCTTCTCACTCAATCATCCCTCACTGAGGGGGATGAATACAACTCCTTGGTTTTGCTCAGTAAAAAAACAAGTACTGGTTTAACCAGTTAAAAACAAGGCCAGAAGAGGTACTCAGTACCTCCGGCTTCACCACGTCTTTGGTCAGGAGGTACTCAGAGCAATGGGCCCAAATTTTTCTTAGCCTTCCTCTTGCTGCCAATGTACTTAAAAAAGCCCTTCTGGTTGCCGTTCACATCCCTCATTTCAGCTGAGCTTTGGCTTTCCTATCTTCATTCTTGTATGCTCAGGCAACACTTCTACATTCCTTCTGGCCACCCATCCCCCCTTCCATCTTCTTGATACTTCCCTTCTGCGTTTGAGCTCAATCAACAGTTACATGTCCATGCAGGCTGGCCTCCCACCATTTTTGGTTGCATTCTTGCATGTTCAGATGGTCTGCACTTGTGCTTGGAGAAGGCTGCCCTGGAAAATCAACCAGCTGTCTGAGCCTCTTTGCCTGCCAAGACAGTCTCAGCCAAGCAGATCCCTGAAAAAGCCAAAACCCACCCTCCTGAAATTTAAGAAAAACCCAAGAGCTTACATGCTTATCTTGAAATACCATGGCTGTTTCTGCCATATTCCGCGTCCAGGAACCTGGAGATCCTTCCCTATGAAGGCTGAAGAAACCTGGGTTAAACTGCAGCACCCACTGTCAAACTAGTCTCAAAAATAATGTGTTGTGTTAAGTTACCAGTGTAAAAAGCAGCAGAGACAAAAGCTGAAGACCTTTGCAGGCTGTCTAGCACCTACCCCATGGCTGCATTATTAAATGAAGTAACATTCCTTTATTAATTCTAGGGCAGGGTGAGGTAACATAAACCTCGTTGTCCTGATGCTTGGGAACAATCAGTTTTATGGTACTGAATGCTAACTCTACAAACAAAAAAAAATTCAACAAAAAACCACTGTAGACCGCATGCTCATGGTTTTGGTAAGGCACAAGAACACCACGTTCTACCATCACTGTATAAAAAACTTCAGACCACCCTACATCTTAGTAAGAACACCAGACATGACTAGTGTCCAAGTAAGGCAACTGAGGCATCCAAAATATCAGCTAGAACATCTCCACAAAATACATCGAGACACGTATTCCCAGATCTACATGTGTTTCTTGAGAGTGCAAGTGTAAAATGCAAGAAGGAGGCACCTAAAAAATCCAAACGAGCTACTCAGCAATCTCTTTGGATTTTTTCCTTCATTCTTTCTTCTAATGTCTGCTATTTCCTCCAGTCTCACTGTAGAAACAGCAATCGCTGGCTGACATCACTTGATAGAACTGAGGAAGAAAACTAAGTTATTGGCCTCAGGCCACAGTCAGCTAAGTATTCAGGTTGGAAAATCACACTAAGAAATTGAGGGAGCTTACTTCCACCTAAACTGCACATCTTTCCTTTCACTGAATTCATCAGTACCAAACAAAGCGAGAGTCAGGCAGCCTTAGTGAGACCTTCTCCTTCAAACCAAGTTAAGAGACAGTAAAAACTGCTAAAAAGCCCTCTAAGCAGAAATTTTTCAACTGATTATCGCTACCCCTGGTACTCAACAAACATATACCAGGCATCAAAAAGTTTATTTCTAACTTAAAAACTGGGAAAAATAAAAAGCAGGTACTAGGTTCAAGTTTCCAAGCCATACCCAAGTCACATTAAAATACCACACAGCTCTCAATAAAGCCTCTTTCATATAAGCTCATGGGACAGTGCATTGCTCGTCCAATGGATTACCTGATTCTTCAGCCCTTTCAAAGCACAGATATTCCTAAATAATCGTATGGTTCTGGTGTGATGGCCCTCTCCTAATCTGTCTTCTAAGAATCCCCCTTGGCAAGCCTTTCTATTACCTTCCAGGACAGCTCCTCCTCTTCTGCCCTGCCATCTCTGGCAACGCGCTCAATTCCGCAGTTTGTAGTAGCCCTCAGAAGCTCTTCATCCCTGTTTTCGTCTAGAGTTCTTACCTCCCTGAAGTCCAAAGCTTCATCATTGTTCCTTATTTGTACAGTCAACCCCTACAGTGAGTCAAGGTACCCCTGTATCTCTCCCACAAATGGCCCATTTTCCCCAAGACGTTTTCTAATTCATCACACCAGCAACCAAGAGCTTTCAGCTAAGTGACGTGCTGAACTCCTGAACTGCTAATCTTAGGTCAAATGAGAGAATCAGTTGTGATAAATAATGAAGACAAAGCGACAGATGTGCATGATTTCTCTGCCACAAATCCAGCTAAGATAAAACATCAAAGTGGAATTGGATCATCTTGAATGCCAACGCAGACTAGAAAAGTGCTTATCTATCAGTCAGGATGAATTTGTTTGCATGAAGTTGAGGGAGGCATCCAATATTACAACCTAGTACACCGACAAGATGCAGAGCACGACTTTTCACACAATCCTCAGTCTCCTCCTTCGTGCAGGAAACGCACAGGCTTTAATCGCTTTGGCTTTGAATTTCAGTATCAACGGTTCCATCAGTTTCCCAGGTATTTGTTCCCACAAACTCCCCAGGCTGTTCCAAAGCTTAGAGAAAAAAAAGAAATTTAATTAGTCTAAAATTAAGATTTTTTAAGACAATACTCTTATACCTCTGAAACTAGTATGTGTTTTCAGTATTTTTCATTTCAAAACACAAAAATTAAAACCTTATCTGAGAAAAACATCTACATTCCCAACATTACCACAAAAGCAAAATATATTAAAAACACTGAGAAAGAAGCAGCAACTGATAGAAAGATTTCCTTTTCTCCAAGATTAAAAGAATAGTGACTCACTTTTCACAATCATTACTGCTTAATGAGTAATGCAATCTACCTTATGATGATGGTTCTTTAAAAAAAATTCTGAATACGAATTAATCTTGATTATCACAGATAACTTAAAAGCCTGTAATATGGATAGCTTGTAAAGCAGAATGTAAAACTCAAGTTCTTTCAGCATGCACCCAGTCCTCCTCTGTTCTTGGCTGGAATAGTATCCAACATTAAAAGAACCCGTCTCCAACGGAGCTTAACCTATTACATAAACAAATCGTTATGGCACAGTGTATTATTTGTCATGATACTGAAGGCTGGAGCCACACTGTGTTGTTTATCCAGCAATTTTGGCGTTACGGGATGGTTTCTGCATTTGACATATAATGGGACCATTTTAATGAGCGATCCTGCCGAATGCCGACAGAGCGTTTCTCTCAGGTCGCTCAGCCAAGGTGGTCTTCTCGGTCTCCTCCTTAATAACGCGGTCGCTCCTTAAGCTGCAGATTCTGCCTTCTGCTCTGCTAACGAGGAGGCCCTGCATTACGCTGCAGGCGTGAGGGGACAGTGACAGATAACTCCAACACCGCATTTATTCCACACTGGGCCCATCTCTCCAGAATACATCTATTAATTCATCGCCACTGCAGCCAGTTGTTCTGCCCTGCCTGAGCCGAGACAATGACGCCTACACCAGCCGCAGAGGGGGAACGTGCCAGCCCTGAGCAGAGGCCAGAGTGACAGCCACAGCCATCTGGATCCCCCCACTCGAAGTCAGCACCTCTGGCTCTCGCAGCACAGCCCTGATTCATACCGGCTGAGCTCAGGGTTTATTTTTAAAATACAGATACAAAGGGCCACTTTCTCCTTGCTTCAATTCACCACAAATAATTTTACAAGAAAAATCACATAGAAATGATTATTTCGGGAACTCTGCCTTCATGCTTTTACTTCAGCATCATCTCTAAACAGAAAAATTCCTCTGATCTCTTCTTTGAAGACATTAAACACAAACTCTGACATACCACCTTTCAAATCCTCCAGAAGGAGACCATCTTTCATATACGTATGAAGAAAGAGAGATGAACGATAAGGAAGCAGTTTCCCCAAAAACTGTGATAGTACCCCAGGGGTAAAAATAACACTGCTCATTACCAAAAAATAACCTGAACACAGTCTGTAGTTTACCCCTTTCAAGTTTTTTTTTTGTTTTGCCTTCTCTATTTCGATTCAAAGCCATGGCACTTGTTGGGTTAGAAGGCATATGCCATAGCAGTGTCTGTGGCCATCTGTGCAACAACCTCACAAAGCAAAATATTTGAAGGATTTCTTGATTTTTGGAACTGACTTTTAAAACAAAGAAACTAGTTATTATCAAAACCAATTTTGGTAAAAGCTGAATCAATCTTGAAGTTAATGGAATTACTGCAGTTGGTCCTTTTTGAGCATATTTCCTCTTTTTTCAACTGAAAGCTACTCTTGAATTAATTAAAACTGAAGCATACTGGAAAAAGGAGTGAGGAACATGCACTGGATTCTTGACGTTGCTGTGTCACTATGGACAAACATGCTGAGGTGTACTCCTCAGTAAACATGAATACACCACAAAAATTACCCCTAACAGAACAAACAGCCTCCAGTGGATTTTCAGAACTGGGAAAATGATGACATTTGATTTCTCTTTACTTAAGAAGAACCTGTCATAGAATGCCACTGGAATTAAATATTAAACTTTCAATACAGATATACTAAAGCTTAATACATGCATACGATAGAGACCCACAAAATGAAAGCCTTTATTTGAAAGAGGAGGGTGGTCAAGGACACAGAACAAGGACTTGTGATATATTTCAGCAATCTGCAGGGAACAGCCGACAGCTCGAGGGTCAGTGTGCGAGACCAGGACTACCACTGAGTCACATCACGAGCGCACAGCAGGACTGAGGGGAGCAGCTCCGTCTTCTTCCTTTGACAGCAAGGATGCCAACTGGTGGAGAGCAAGGCTTTGCGCAGCTCAGCCCTTTAAGGGAGCTTTGCACCAGACATCAGTCTGGGCTGGGAACCTGCACTGCGTGTGCCGGGGCCTTACGCCCTGCTAGGTCTAGAGACTCTGTTAGCTGGAGCTTTTACAACACGACCTGCGGTGTGTTGCACTGCAATGAAAATGGTATAAATTCTAAACCTGTGACATGTCCCATTGAAATGCTCAATTACTCTACTAATATTAACTAGAATTAGGATAATTAATTTCACTAGCAGGAAATAATTCCACGATTTTGGCTTTCTGAAGAGCAATCTATTTTTAAGTAAGTTCTTGTATCAGATAAAAGACTCTTGGCTTCCCCTTTCTCTTTAGGTGAAAGCATGGGTTTTCTCCTACAGGGAAGGAATCTGGAACAGACATTAGAAATACAAACAGGAGATAAAACGCAGAGCACAATAAGCAATCCTGACCCTAGAAATCTTATTACCCTTTTGTTCTTATGAACAGCCTCCAAATTCACAGCTGAAGTAGAATCAGTTCAAAACTGTACTCCCCTCTTCAAATTGGATTTTAATGTGTACTTGTTATGCCATAGCAATGTTTTCATGCATCCACAGAGTCCAAATTTAAAAAAATGTAATTTTCTAGGTAGTGCTGTGAGATACAGACCCAATTTTCAGCATTTCAGAGAACAAGTACACCTTAGTTACAGCCCACAGTACAGAAAATCAAGACAGAGTATTTGTTTTGACTTGTGGGTGTTAGTCCTTTGAGATTCTACAATCTCATTTCTTGTAAGTCTGCTTTCACCTGAACAAGCCAAAGACTGCTGCACAGGCAACCACAGCAAGGGAAGAAACAGGCATGTTTCCTTTAAGATTATATCAATGGGTGGAGAGACCCTCTACAATCCTTAAAATGGAACTGCTGCTCTTTCCAGTGTGAAAAGATTTCCCTGCTGAGAGAGGCTCCTTATAACTTAGAGCCAGTATAAACCAACGCTGCCATCAAAGACTGGACTCTGGCTTCCACCCGTTCCTCACCAGCACTCCCACTTCACTGCCACTACCTCCCCGTACTCAATACAAGAATTTGTGAGGCTTCACGGAGAACTAGGCTGAGAAAAACGTTTGGGTTAAAACTTAAACTTGTTTTCTTTTTACTCGGGCTTGATTTTACCCCACGCCGGTTCCTCAGTGCAACTCACTACTGAGCTTCAAAATAATTTGTGCTGGCTCAGTCCAAGGTACGAGAGAAAAGCGCAAGTGGCTTGGGGCAGGCAAAGGTGCTACTTCTCCTCTCTACAGAAATGCATCTGAAGCTGATCAAACCCTACTGGTGCAGAAAACGCCTCCACTGAGCTCCAAATGTCCAACTGCTACACCATACCTGGAAATATCTGGATTCCTATCAAGTCCTTACTGTCCTCTGCAAAAGGAACCTGAAAAAAAAAAACCAAACACAAAAGTAAGCCTAAATACATTATGTATGCAGCCCAAAGCAACTTCTGAGTGTACCTAAGCAGCTAACTTGCAGGGACCCTCAGCATCGCATGCATAAAACACTCTGCCTGTGTTTCTCCCATATTTCTCGTAAGGGTGAATAGCAAGCTTATAAAACTTTCCCCTACTCATCTTAGACCTGAAAAAGTAGTGTACGATAACACTCTGGCTGCACTTTACTCCCTTGAAGAGAAATTGGATATGAATTAAGAGCTGCAGATTCCCTGAGAGATCTTTTGTTTAAAACGACAGCTTCCAAAGTCTTGACAAATCATCATAACCTGCATATGTGGCAACCCAGCTGTTCCAGAACAGAGGCTGGATCACTCGATCTGCTGCAAGCAGTGGTCACAAACTAAAGTCTTTTGCACTAATTCTGTGTGCAGTGCTCTCCAGAGAGCCAAGTCCCACGGTTGTAAACTTCCTTGGAAGAAAATGAGCCAAAGCTCAGAAGAATGCCGAGATGGCTGTAGCCACCTGCAACTGACTCCTTTACCATAATCACAATTCATGTGTAGAAATAACTGGTTTGTAGTTTGATTTTTGTGTATCGAGCCCATATATGCTGCTTCCTCCGAGAATGCTAAAATGCATGATCTACAGAGGCTTTCAGTTCCTTCCCTGGCCTGTGAAGTATTGTTCTCTGCCATAAACATTTAAGAAAAGAAAAATTTGTCTAAATCTATGAACCCAAAAGCATTTTTTCCCCTAAAAGCTCTGCAAGGAAGAGTTTAGACTATTATAGAAGCTGGTGTTATAATATAGAATAAAAATTTCAAAAAACAGTAATAATTTTCTCGATACATATCTCAAAGGACAGAAAGCAATCAGACTTTCCTGACCCCGTTTTGCTTCTTGATCCCTCTTGGGTTCATGAATATAATCAAAGATCCTTATCAGCTGCCTTTCAGAAAAATTCTCAATTGCAGGAATGACTGACATAGCCATTTTTGCGTTTACTGGACACTGCTAGGTCTATAAAAATTGGCTGTTGTTCTGATACTGATTCTTCAGAGCTCTTGCTCTCCTTCAGACCAAATACCATTTAAGTTCTTCACTCAAAAAAATCAGAACATCGTAAGGAGCCTTCAAAACCACACTAAAAATCCCTTCCATCAAGCTGATGACCTGATGAAGAGAAGGAACTACCTCAAGTGGACAAGTTTTAAAAAGAAGCCTTTTTTAGCTCTATTTCTGCCAAAAAAGCGCATACTAGCAAACTGAACTTTCAAAGCCTGTAATGATGCACGAGTACACAACCGCAGGGCTTCAGAGTTCAGAGAGGTCGGTGTCCCCAGGTAGACCTGGGAGGTAAGAGCAGGCAGATTAGACATCCCCAAGCACCACCATTGGTCTCTCTCTCTTGGTGGAGTAGGGTCTCCCCAGACACTAAGAACATGGGAAAAGGGCACCAACTCAGAAGAGACGTTTTAATTTTGATTAGAGCTGAAATACAGCATTAGCTCCGCAAGCACAGCCTGCAGAGTTGGCAGCAGGAATCTAATCTTTGCCACATGTGAACAGAGAAGCCAAGTGTCTCTGAACAACCTGTGAGACAGACTGCAAAAAGAAATCCAGTTTCTGTGGGTTGAGGTGGCCTGTAACAGAAGCACAATGTAATAATCATTTTTCATTCCAGATATTTGTTCTCCTTCCTGCCTGGAAGCAGCTAGCAAGCTGAGAAATCTCTACTCTCTGCTTTATCTCCTTAATATAACTCTAACGAGATGCGAATTAGATTAAGAAAATTAGTATTTTATATGAATTTCACCAGTTTGTAACAGCTAATAACCCAGAACAGGTATTCCTCACTCAGCAGCACTGATTCCAGCTAAAAAGCACTTTTGGCTTAACATCAGATGCACTTTTCAATTCTGCCAGCTTCTTTGCTGTGCTGAACACAAGCATCTCACCAAGTCTGCTATTTTCCAACGTACATGATTAGGTTAACAACATAAAAGCTTTTTCCTTTTTTTTTTTTTTTAAACACAAATGGGGAAAAAGCTCCTCTGCATTTTTAAGTTTCCTGCGTATCTTGATAAACCTGAGCTTACAAATACCTCAGTCACCAGCACATCTCACGTCTCACAACCAGTTGTCCCTGTTGGCCAAAGGAGAGGTTGGCTCCTTTGGAAGACAAACATCATCACCACATTTGTCCTCTCAAACACACCTTCCACCTGGCTTTTGCAAAACTTATCTCATAAAACTTCACATTACACTTGCAAAACAAGGAATTACCTTTAGATGCTGATAAATGACGCAGATAAATAAGCAAGCATTTTCAAATCTGGCTAGCTAAAATTCAGATGTCTGACTTCACATTAAGCGTCATTATCCCTCCCAGAACACTCACCTCGTGCTTCGATACCAGACTTTAGTCTTACTGAACTGCTTTCACCCGCCATCCCACCCGGCTTTAAACGATTCCAGAAGGGGCATTTGCCA
The DNA here is from genome assembly GCA_003993805.1 of Himantopus leucocephalus. NCBI lineage: Eukaryota > Metazoa > Chordata > Aves > Charadriiformes > Recurvirostridae > Himantopus > Himantopus leucocephalus. The sequence goes on from RSEF01000028.1 coordinate 22,784, forward strand.
TCAAGCATTTGGTTTGGGGTTTTTTTTGGCAACTTTAGCTTGAGATGAATTTTTTTTTTTTTTGTCCTTACACTACTTGAATTTTGTACATCACACAACAAGAATCATAATCGCAAACACATTCTTTCAGCCTGGTGGCCAGTTCTGCCATCCTTTTCTCTGGGAGCGGCTTTCAGTGCCAGCAAGAAAATCGTCCCTCAGTTTCATCATTTTCCATGCAAAGGGTGCGGAGCGAAGTACCGAGCGCTCAGCCAAGACCTCCCCACCGGGGCTCTCAACGCCCCCGCCGGGAGCGCGGCCGCCCGCCGGGACGCTCCCCGCTCGCTCTCACCCGCCTCCCGCCCGCCCCGCACCGCGGAGCCGCCTCCGAGCGCTGCGCCCGGGACCGTCCTTCTCCTGCGGGCTGCGGCGCCCAACGAGAGCCCGCCCGGCCGCCTCCTCGCCCCGCCGGCTGCCCCGCGGCCCGCGGGACACAGCCCCGCGCAGCAATTCCCTCAGGACGCGGCTCCGCCGGGGCGGGGCCGCCATGAGCGGCCGCTGCCCGAACCGCCCCCCCCGCCCGCGCCCCTCGGCGGCCCCCACAGCCCGGGCGCCGCCAGGCCCCGGCCCCGGCGCCTCCCCGGCGCCTCCCGAGCACTGCCTGCTCCCCCGGCACCCGCGCAGGCACCCCCTCTCCGTCGGCGGCCCCCGACCCTCCCGGCACCGCCAGCCCCGCGGGCTCCCTCCCGCCCTTACCCCGCTCACCTCCGGCCTCCCCCGCCGCGGCGGCGCCGACTCGCTCCCCGCGGAGCCCCGCGCCGCCTCCGGCCTCTGCGCGCCCCGGGCGGAGCGAGGAGCCGGCGGCGGTGGTGGCGGGGCGCGGCGAGGCCCGCCGGGCGCTGCTCTGCCCCGCTCCCCGCCGGCGCCGGCCGGGCCCGGCCCCCCTCCCNGCCCCCCCCCCCCCCCCCCCGCTCAGCCCTGCCCGCCCGCCTTCCCGCCCGGGCTCCCCCCCGGCAAGAGCGCTGAGCCCCGGGCCCCGCCGCCCCCGGGCGGGGTCTCCCTCAGGCGGGGGCTGTACGGGCTCCCAAAGGCAGCGGGCCGACCGCAGGGGCAGAGCCGGGGTGCTGGGGACGGGGCGCGGAGGGGCTGTGGGGGCACGGGCAGGTGCTGGGGGCCCTGGAGCGCTTCCCCCTGTCCCAGCCTCGTCAGGAGCCATGGAGCCAGCGGAGGGGCCCGTGTGTGTGCCCACATGAAAGGGGAGCTTGGCCTGTTTGCCTTCCCCTAGAGGGAGGACCGTCTGCGGGGCTGGAGGGGACAGCCGTGCTAGCACAGAGGAGGTGACAGAGGGGACATGGCGGCCTGAATACAGATGGAGTCCCAGCAGAACCAAAGACCCCATTTTCTGTCATATGTCACTGCCAGGTAATGCTGCTATCTGCATGGTGCCAAAGAGAGAGAAATGCTAATGAGCTTGGCTAACGGTCATCTCGTGTGCACCTTTCATGAGCGCAAACAAAAAGATAAGGGGGATCTTCCTCAGGAGCCCCTTACTGCTGTTGCAGTCTGAGGGAAGAGACAGCCATCACCCGTCCTGCCGCGGCCCTGCCACACCGGGCTCTGCTCCTTGTCACGCACCCTTCCCCCCTTTGCCTTTGCCTGTAACCCTTCACCGCCGTTACTCTCCTAAAGCTCCTTACTACAACTCTGCTAATTTCACGCCAGAGCACCACCCCTATCACTTCTGTAAAAATACATTTGAAATACATACATGAATGCATGCGCGCACACACATACTCTAAAACCCAACCATCACACATCAAGCAGGACATGCAGCAGCCTGTAAACACTTGGGTGGATGAAGCTGGAACCCATTTCTGCAGTGCCACATCCCGTGGAATGTTGCGATTCTGTTGCCAACAATGAATGTGTTTCGTTTAACCAGTGTTTTCTTCACAAGTAAAGGAATAAAGGGAAAAAAAAAGGTCCTTCAGCAAATTGCAGCCACTCTTTATATGAAAAAACAGTGGTTAAAGTAATACCTATTATTTCAGCCAAAACAAGGAGAAAGAGCTAGTACTATGGGCTACGGCTTTGGAATCACTGCAGTACAGCTGTGTAAATTTTAAGGCCAGAAAAGAAAATCCTTAAGATGATCTCGTCTGTCCTCCTGTGTTACACAGGCCAAAAAAAAATCCACCCCATCATTCTTGCTTGGAAATCTCCGGAGTACAGATCGTGTGTCCTGTTATTGGCTGACGCTGTGCTATAATGCGTTCTTGGAGCACTCCAGACTGTTCTCATCTCACTAAAATGCTGTCCACCGGCTCGGTATTTCCAGACTTTTCTAAAGCTGTAGTCCGCACGGTTATGATGAGCATGGTTATAAATACCTGTGCAGATAGAAATGTTAATTTTAAAACAAATACAGTGACTTGTTATCATTTTCTTGCATACACATCTTAGTCTATGTGCTCCATTCCAATCAAGCGATACACAATCGAACTCGTGGCAGACTGATGGCTTGAAAACAGTTTGTGTTCCAGTAGCCAGCTTGCCACGAAGAGATTTGCGTCTGGGCAAATGTATCAGGGAATATGTTTCCACGAGGTAGTAGGGCCCCGGAGTTACAATCGCATCAGGAATCTCTGGCAATATCACAGCCCTTTGGGGGGACCCCAGTGCTCCTACATGCAGGTAGTGGTCCTGTAGCTCGTCCTGTAGCTCATCCTGTAGCTGTACTGGCCCAGGTTGCCCCGAGAAGCTGTGGCTGCCCCATCCCTGGAGGTGTTCAAGGCCAGGTTGGACGGGGCTTGGAGCAACCTGGGCTGGTGGGAGGTGTCCCTGCCCATGGCGGGGGGTTGGAACTGAATGATCTTTACGGTCCCTTCCAACCCAACCCATTCTGTGATTCTATGATTCCTGTGGCGTCACTGAAACCAACTTAAAACTCTGCTTGACTTGCAGTGTCTGTGTTTATAAAGCCAACTTTACTGGGTCTCATCCAAAGCCCACTGACGTCAATGAAAAACCCCCACTGACTTTGAGAGGATTGGGATTGGGCCTTTCATGAGCAAAAATCTGCCTATTTCAGTGTGTGTGGAGGGTGAAACAAAAACATCTAAGACCACCCAGGCAAAGGAGGGGCTGTGTTCAAGGCATTTGTCTTTTT